>JANHAO010005894.1:0-22050 GCA_026873985.1 Saraca asoca | reverse complement strand
CTCTCACTTTCTCTCTCATCCTTTCTCTTACACTTTCTCTCTCATCCTCTCTATTTTTTTAACTTAAAATAGATAAGGGTATTTTGAATAAAAATGTCAAGATTCCCAAGAAAGTTATATTAGAACCAAACATAGGGATGTCTAACATTCCCAGGAATGTTTAAGGTAAACCAAACGTATTTTTAACATTCTCAGGAAATATGATTCCTAGGAAACATGATTCCCAGGAATGAAAAAAAAATCAGTGTACCAAACGCCCCCTTAATGAATTTTTTGGTTGAAATAAAGAGTATGTGTTTGTGAAAAGTTAAATTTGTTATGAAGAAAATTTGTTATGAATTTTCTAAAAAATGCTTAAAATTATTTAATTGATAATAAAAATTAAAATTTTTTAAAAAGTTCTACATCATATTTTTATTTTATCATATCAATTAAATTATATATTTATCTATTACTTTCTAATAAATTATATATTTTTTATGTAATTTTTTGTCAATTGAATGATTTTTAAGATTCTACCTTTCTTTTGAGAGATACTGAAGAGATTATAGTCATACAGGTTTTGCAATAGATGTCCTTGTAAAAAGTTCCGAGTTTTCATGAAAGTTTAGCACAAAAATTATAAAATTTGTAACTTTTTAAATAAAATCTTACCATTTTTTTTATAAAAAAGTCGGATGTTACAGGCAACAAATACATAAAATTTATAACTCTATTATTTAAAGTTGTAAAAAAAAAAACTTTTGAAAAATTTTGGATTTCTATAAAAAAAAGTTACAATTATCATAAGAATACACAGAATACAACTTTTTTCTAAGACGTACAAAACAAAACCCTAGACATGTTATTTAAGTTTTAAGAAGTGACGTCCATGCAAGATAAATAAACTCACACTTATTTATTTATTTATTTCTAATGTAAATTTTATACAGTTTTAATAAAAAGAGTAATCTCATAGTGGCATTTAGTTAAAAAAAATGAAAAATATATAAATAATAAATGTGAGTGTAAATAACCAATTTTGTCATGAACATAGTTGTGGTTAGATATAAACCCTTGTAAAAGAATAAAAGAATTTTAGATTTTCCATCCAGAACATGATTTCAGCACACTAATTAGAAATTGAAGTTGGCACATTCACAACCTACATCCCGGATACTATGCAGATGTTTCTCAAATCCAAGTAAACTTTCATCAATGCATTTTTACTACCACGAGTTTGGATTGAGATCTTCCCATTTTAATTTGGCAATTTTATTATCAATTTAGGATAAATATGCAAACAAATAATTAGTGAGTCTATGCGCAAAATTTTGAGTCTGGCGTCTAAAAGTTGATTTTATTTTTTATAACACAACACTAAAATTATCTTTTCAAAGAAGTTAATCTCTAGTAATGTTGATTCGACACCTGACACCCATATATATTATTAAAATAGAATTTGAGCCTAGCTATCAGAAAAATAAAAGGATTGAGTAACAAGAAAATAATAATTAAATAGATAGAAAAAAAATATTTTTGAGGTGCGTGTTGCATTTTTTTTAAAGAATTTTATGTCCTCGGGATATAACAAAATTTAAAACTTTCCAATCAGAAATAGTAAAAATAATTTAATAGAAAGCCCTATATATAATTATTGAATAAATATGATTTCTCATAAGATAACTAATAGAAACAATCATTTTTAGAATTTTAAATGCTGAAATAAAAAAAAATTATTTGTTTATCAATTTAAATTCAAGAGTCCATCTTTGACTCTTAATATATATAAGATTATTAAGGGATGTCCATATGCAAACCCATTTAGGGTTTTCATTTATATACACTTTAAAATCGATTTTTCTAAGTATTGTAGAACTTGAAAAGTCACTAACATTTATAAACAACTAACAATTTTCCACTAATTTGGAATGCATACAATACAAGAAGGCATCTCTCAATTTCAACATTTAATTAACGTACATATCTTAAGATTCTAATAAAGTTGATGGTGTCCGTAGATTAAATCTCAACTCTTAATATTAGAATTGAAGATATAATATACATAATATCTATTCGATTTCAATTAGAAGTTTATAATTGGCTTAGCATTATTATGGTCATGTGCTTATCTTTTCCTTTATAAACATTTACAAAAGAGACCCCAATACTTTTGTTGAAATGACACCACTTCTATATTTATAAATATGGAGTTTCATGTATATCCTTATTATTTTAGACATCTAATCAATAACTCAACTAAGAGTCCAAAACTCAAACAATTATTTTATACGCAATGGATAACACTAGTTAATTTTAAACATATGGAATATGTTTGCTAGTGCTAGCTAACACATATCAATAACTTGTTCTTATCTATTAAAATTTGTAATTAGAGGTTACTAATTCAAAGTTAGGTTTTCATTATTGGTGTCTAATCTCAAGTGTTTTAAACTCATTCCCAAAAGAAAAGTTTTTCATCATCAACTCTTTAACGAATATTTTATTAATCTGATCCACTAAGTTTATATTGGTTTCATATAGCTTTGTAATTACACTATTACAAATAAAATATCAAATATATTTATCAAACTAATATGTCTAGACTTTACAATGGTAAGAATTCTCAATCCTTTGTATGCATATTAATTTTAATGACATAGTACAAAGATATGACTGATCTTGATTGTGGTTACAACTCTTTTCCATTTATATAATCATAGCCATTTTCTTTTTTGTTTACTACTCAGAAGTTTTCAAACTCAATTTTTACAAAAAAACGAGTTTCATATGCCCATTCTTGAAATGGCTCTTCTATCGCAGATGATTTTATGTCACTATTACTTATTGATTACCTTAATAGCATTTATGTTTCCATTCCATAATACTAAAATTATACAATTCTAATTTTACAAATCTTTAAGATTATTAGTATTTAGAACATTTATATTCTTTTAGAAGTTGCAAACAACAAAAATACTCATATACTCATAATGAGTACATATACAATCATTAATGACATGAACTTGATTAATTAAAATAATTAATTGAATAAGAAATTTAACATTATGTGAAATACTTGTGAGGCAGATTCTTATCTCCAAGAAATAAACTTATAAAAGGCTTTCCCAATCTTAGAAAACTAGTTTTCAATAATTTTTCACTTAATTTGTAAAATTGAATAATTTCTCAAAAAATAAGATAACTCTATGGATAATCCCCCACTATGCCTTTGTGTACTTTTACGATGAAACACTTATGTGGATAACCCCCACCATCCTTTTACACTTTCATACCTAAAACAACATTTACTTTACCAAAATCATATCTTGAAAGAAAGATATTTCTTAACATAATTTATGTTGGTCCCGAAAATAACTATAAGAATTATGATTTATCCTTATTCCTTTAGGGGAATTTTATACTCTTTTGATTGTATTAAACTCTAAATGAATTTAACATACAAATAGTTAACAATTTGATGTAGTATGCAAGTAATTTGCAACTAAATATAGTATATATAGTAGAAGACTTTTTTTGTTTATATGAATAATATTAGAGTATTAAATTAACAATCAAATTGTTTACTAACTGAAATATCAGAAAAATCTAATTATAGAAATAGTGTAGAACTAGAAATATAGAATTTAGTATGATAAAAATTCAAGATAGAATTTATGCAGAACCAAAAAATATGTAGTAATGTAAAAGCAGTAATTAAAGAATTAAGACACAAAATTTTTTAAGTGGTTTAACTTAAATTGAAATTGCAATTCAAGTCCACTCCACTGGATAATACTCGGTCACATGATCACTTTTATTAACTAACATAGGAATTTCACAGGGCTCCTATAAATTAGTTTTACAGTAAGAATTTTCCTGGGTTTTGTAAGATCTATGATACAAAAACTCTATATTTTCACCTAACTATGATCAACCTCACAGTTAAGAAGATCTACAAGAATACCATGCACCTTCTACTAATTATAATCAATCTCATAATTCTAGAAGGATGTAAAGGGAAGATCAATCTCATCCTTTATACTTAGATTTCTAACTCTAGAAATCTAAAAAGTAAATCAAGACATATTAAAGAGATACAATACAGTAAATTGAGATATAAATTTCAATTATCTAAGCAAAAATCTTCTCCAAATTGCTCAAGAAATGATTAAATCTTTCAAATCAAGTGAGGTATTGAATATCAAGTGTAAGCTCAAAGTTCCTCTAGTTTTTTGCAAAGTCTGTGTGTAAAAAGTTAAGTTTGAAATAAGGTTTGGTCTATTTATAATTAAAATAACCAACATTAAAAAATAATTGATTTTCAATCTTTGAATCGATTTCTAGTGGTTATAACAAACTTGTAACTAACTAATCAATTTATGAATCAATTCAGCTTATGAAGAAATTCATCTCCAAATTGATTGATGAATCGGATCATGATGTTTTGAAAATAAGTGTTGAATCAATTCAGAAAAATTCCAAACCTTCAGTAAGAAAAGTTTTTTTAATGAATCGATTTGTGAATTGATTTAAGTTTATTTCACAAGTTTTTTAGTGATGAATCAATTTATGAATCGATTCACATAGTGAAAAATAATTTTTATAAAAGTTTAAATTGTGAAAGAACATGTAAAAAATTTGTTTGAAAACTTTTGCTTTAAAACTTATTTTAAATGATTTATTTTACCTAATTATAAGTTGTTTTAGAAAATATAATTGAGCAATTTGAATAATATTTCATTTACAAAAAATCTTATGAAATCAAATAAAAACTCAGAACTAATATTGATCTTTTGGGCAAACTTTGATGAAATTTGAATCCTACAAAATAGATAAATACTCAAACATATAGTTAACTTATGATATTAACTAAAGTGTTTTTCTAAAATTGTTTTTCAATCACTAAAATTGAAGAAAAGGTATAGCTAGGATTTAGGCTAACAATTTATAAAAAATAAATTTGTCCCAATAACTTGTATGTATATACTTTACATACAAACATAATTAATTCCATGATACTCATTCACATAGAGAATAAATAATTCTTATGCTCAAAACTATGAGACATTATTAAAAAATCAGATGGTTATTCTTTAGTGCCTCAATAAAATTATATAAAATATAATAAATATAATTCTTATGATTAAAATTATGAAACATGATTGTAAAATCAGACTTATCTTGTGCTATTCTTCAGTGTCTTAATAGAATTATATAAAACATATGTTTACAGAATTTCCTTTTATATATCAAGAATAATATATTATATTAATGTTATTCTATCATATCTACTTTAACTATTTTTTTAATAGTCTTTTTTGTTAAGATTTCATGTAACGCATGACATATCATGTGACACTATGTAATTTATTTAATTCATTGTTACTAAATTAGATACAAAACTTCTTTGTGAATACTTTAATTCATAATTCCATACTTTAGATAATTTAAGAGTTAAATGAAAGTATGTAGTACTTTACAACCTATTGTTGATAGAAATATTTATCATCCTTCATGCCTATCTTCTAAGTTGTCTTGATTAAGACTTGAAAAGTAATGTAAGAACTCAAATATTTCTATTTTCATTTTGTTAAAACAAAAAGGATTATAATGTTTTGGAAATCAAGTAAACTTAATATTTCAAAATGGGAAAGTAGGAAATTGATGCAGTGTATTCAGTGAATCCAATAATTGACTAAATTCTTGAATCTCTATATCTTTCAAACATGAAATACATGTCTGTCAAACATCACAATCATATTCCTTGCATATGAATCATCATCTCTTTTAATCATGAGCCATCATATTTCTTGCGCATGAATCATCATGTTTCTTGTACACAAGCCATCATGACTATTAAATATGAACTATCGCAATTTTTGATCATGAACCATCATATCTTTTGAACATGAAACATTATGTATCTTGATCATGAACCATTATATCTTTTGCACATAAACCATCATGCCTATTTAACATGAACTATTATATCTCTTGTACATGAACCATTATGTCACTTGCACACAAACTATCATGTCTATTAAATATGAACCATTGTGTCTCTTACGGATGAACTATATGTCATGTCACTTACACACAAACCATCATGATTATTAAATATGAACCATTGTATCTCTTGATCATAGACCATTATGTCTCTTATGTATAAATTATCATGCATATTAAACATGAACGATCATGTCTCTTACACATGAATCATTAGGTCCATTGATCACTAACAATGTGCTTCTTGATCATAAATATTTGATCAAATTAGGATGTCATACTTTTGACAATAAAATGGAAAAACTTCCTCTATGTGCGACAAATAAAACCTATTTGATAATAATTTGTAACATTATATAATCATCCATGTCAATAATAATTTGAACCACGATAAGAAAAGATAAAAAAATAAATCCAACGATATGCTATAGTAATATTTAGGAAGATATCTATAATAAATAATCAATGTTAAAGCATAGGATAATCAATCCTTTCGACCTATGCCTAAGCAAAATTATAATTACTCTTTATTTTAGAGATCAAAATTAGTTTTATCCAAAACTCATGGCAACAAGCCTTTGACAATTTATTATATTTTATTTTATTTTTAAGGTGCAACCATGGTAATATAAATTGCCAAGAAAGAGATACATAATAACTTATTTCACAACAGAGGATAAGGGATTGCGTTATATTATGGATTCTTGATATCACAATTGTTTTGATTGATTCAATTCCTTTTTTCCATCCATGTATTTAGCTTCTTCTAGTTGTTGCACATGTGAACAATATTACACGTGTTTATTTAGAAAACACACAGATATCTATCTATTGGCTTGTCATTGTCGAGCAAATTTTGTAAATTCCATTTTCTTTAAAATATCATCAATCATCATGTTTAAACTCCATCTTCTTCAAACATGTGCTTTGAAGATTGTTTCCACAAAAGCCTACAGATTGTTATAAAAATATAGAGATGGAGTAATAAGAAAATAGTGATATAATAGATAGAATAAGAAGAAAATAGTTTTAAGGCATGTGCTATACTTTCCTAAAGGCTTTTATGCCTCTAGGATACAACAAAATTCAAAACTCTCCAATCTAAAGTCATGAAAATAGTTTAGTAGAACGACCTATTTATAATTGTTAAACAAACATGACTTCTCATGAGATAATTATTAGAGATAATCATACCTTTTTAGAATTTTAAATTTTGAAACAATAATAAAAGGAAATCATTTGTTCACCAAATTAAATCCAAGAGTCCATCTTTGACTCTTAATGTATATAAAATTATTAGGAAATGTCTATAGGTAAACCCACTTAGGGCTTTCATTTATATATCCTTTAGAACCAGCTTTTCTAGGCAACATAGGACTTAAAAAGTCACTAACATTCATGACCTAGAAATACTGGCTAGGCCTCCTTTATATATTTAACTTTTAGCCTTTTTGCCTGGATTTTTAACTTCACTTTTTGTGATGTCAATTTTGTTAAAAAAAATGTTATTTGCATCATCAGGTCTTTGCATGATTATTTATATGTGTGCATGTTATACTCTACAAATCAAACAAACATATATACATGTAAAGTTAATTTAATATAGATTGTGTAATATATGATATACATGTAAAAAAATATTATGTGCATGCAGTGTTGCTTGCTTTGTTAAAATCAGTTTATTTTCAATAATATTTAAAAATGTGTTTATTTTGTCAAAAAAGTTTATTTTGGAAAATGTTTTTCAATTTTGTAATGTTAGGTGATCTAATCTGAAACTCTTATGCTAGAGAGGACCAAACAAAAGCGTGAAGACTAGCAGGGTAATGATATACACAAAGAATAGGGTCAGTCATATACAATAGAAGTGGTTCGCTGAGTATACTCTGATACTTAAGTTAGCTCTTAAGCAGAGTTTTGATAATAATAGTGAAGATGATCTATAAAAGGAATACCTTGGTGTTTATATAGGTGTCGATCATGCAAATTAGAATGCCTTTAGATGAATGGTGAAAGTCCATGTGTATCTAGCACACTAATGGCATGAGTGAGATTCCAGCTTAACAATTAATGATATAGTCATGCCATTTATGCATGTCTTTAAGTACACTAATTGGTGTGCAGATTACTAAAAAGTTGCTTCGCCTTTAGTATGCCTAATAGCTAAGCTCATAGCCTCAATCTAGTTACTCGGGTTTAAGGTTATTTGACTCGTATCTAGGGTAGAGCGGCTGTGACCCAGACAAGTTCATTTTGGGCTATGTCATTTACTTTTCTTTACCCTTACCCTTATCAACCAAATGAGGGAAATTTTTTTGCTTTCTTATGCCAATTATGAAATGACGGTAATAAGTGCTCATTATTACTTGCCTATTCTTGAGGTGTAGTTGTCCCGACACTATATAGATTATGATCTAGAGCATCCATTTCCTTTTGCTACTTGCCATTGAATTGACTTGAATCCCTAGCCTTATCTCCCAAGTATGATGCTTTGGCCTATTTTCTTTTTATTTTCTAGCTTTTGTAAAGAAAATGTATGCTTTTTCCTTCCCCATTTTGCCATTTTTCGTGCTTTTGGTCTTTTGAGATTTCCTCATTTTGCCTTTGGAATTGGAATAATTTTTTGTGACTATTTCTCTTTCTTCTTGCACCTTGCTTACTTTTCATTTTTATTGATCTTTTATTTTAGTTCCACTCGATCGAACATTTTTCTTTAATCTGTTTGCCTCTAAGTTTGGCATGTTGTTTTGAAGGTACGATTTTGACTTCCCACATTTCATGTTTGGAAGGTCAAGCAACCTTATCGACTTATCATCTGACTCTAATTTGTTTGACTCTAGTGACTAATCCTTTGAGAATATCACATTTCACTTCACTTTTCGCTTCCAAATAATTATGGCTCAATGATCTCGTGATAAAAATGGAATTGGGAAAGCTTTCCTTATTGATGCTATCTTGAATGCTCAGAAGTGGATTCACCTAGATGTGAAGATGGCACCCTTTTTGGTTGAGTGGTGAAACTCGGGCATTATAGGAGAATTAGAGAGAATCCATATAATAGATGAATCCATCAAAGGGATTGCTTTCTATTCTACAAAGACCGATGAGCGCTCCTGTAGTTATGACATGTTGTCCTTTGTTATGTTTTATGCAGACATCATCAACCGACTACATGTTTCCCCTCCGTTCACTGCATTTCAACAAGACATTCTTCGAAAGCTCAATGTTTATCCATCCTAACTTACCTAGAATGCTTGGGCATTCCTCATTTGCTTTGAAGTGATCTGCCTTCGAATATGTCAAAATCTTTAACCAGACATCTTTTTATTCTTCTTCAATTATTCTTAACAAAAACTTAAGGGTTGGATGCATTTCACTCAATGGCTGGATTAGGTAATTTTTTTGAACATGTTAACTTCTGTTTAGTCACAGAAGAACTCATTTTTCAAAGTGTGTGTAATAGAAGGGTTCATCTTTTTTTCTTTTTGACAGGGAGTGCATATATCCTAAAAAGTGGATGGTACCCGCTCATCAGCTAAAGAATCATCCTTTCAAGGACTATTTATTAGATAAATAAGGCTTGATACTTTGTCTCCTAACCTTCGGTCCTTTTGATTCACAATTTATTCTTTATATGTTTTTTTTGCTCGAGCTGTTGTTTTTCTCTACTTCTTTATACTGACTATTTGCCTTGTTGTAGATTGTTGGCTTCCCAAAGAGCTCTTAGATATTGATTGATCAAGAATGGATCCATAAAAGTTTAAGGAGATATGCATCCAAGCTTTAGCCCAAATGAAGCCAATAGTGGCTCTGGTCACACATATTGAAGCCAGTCTTTAGGTTAGTTCAAAAGGTATAAGTAGGCATGCTTCCTGTGATTGTACCAAAAGCTTTTGTATTTGGAATAGGACTTTTTCATCTTGTAAAAGGACTCAAGTAACTCTTCCAAGGGCAAAGCATCCAATTTTACCTTCAATGTGTTTGCCACATCTACCAAGAAGGTCAAGATGGGGTTCTGTCAAGTTACTTCTCTAGTGGGACTAAGAATCGGTAGCTAAGCAAAAAGGTTACGATAAAAATAGGCAAGCTTTTGGGGTTAAGGAGCAAGGGCTTTGAGTAGAAATCATCAAGGTTAAGAACCTCTCCTACTCTATGTACTAATATGGTTTTGATGAGACTATGAAATAGATGAAATATTTTATTATTGGCTTTCTGCTCAATTTGTTAAAAATAGTGAAGAACATGTTTTTGGAGGCTGCTCTAAAGAAATATGGCTTGGCTTGAGTAGTTGCTCCATTTTTTTGTAATAATTTATATACAATGTTTAAAATGAAGTGATTTGTATCCAAATGATATTGTCTCTTTTTTTTTTCTTACTTAAGACCTCCAATGGGTCATTTGTTTTATGCTAGATATTTGCATATGTTTTGTCTTTGCTCTTTTTAGGCTAGTGTTACATTTTTGCTGCCATTCAACCTTTAATGGGTCAGTTGTCATAGGGCTTTTGTCTTTGTAATCTCTTGACCCCCAAAGGGTCGATCGTCCATGTATTTGGGCTTGATGGTTTGAAAAGTCTTTGTAAGCTTTTCGATGTCATAATGATTAACTTTAGGGTTAGCAAGCCGTCTTGACCTCTAATGAGTCTACTTTATTCTTAATGCTAGAAGGATATTTGAGTTTAAGTGTCAAATTTTGTTCATTTTTTATGTTAAAGGGACTAAAGTTTATATAGTATTGAGGGACTACTTGGGTTTAAATAGTATCATGAGGACTACTTGAGTTTAGATAGTGTTGAGGGGATTGCTCTGGTTTAGATAGTACCGACGAGACTACTTTGGTTTAGATAATACTAAGAGGGTTGCTCAAGTTTAGATAGTAATATTCACTTGAGAGGATGCCAAATAACCTTTATTTTTCATTTGATATATTGATTTTTAATACATGAATTGTTGATTGGCTAGCCTTCAAATTTGCATTTGGTACCCTTTAAGATGTGTCACATTCCAAGTACGCAGGAAGAGTTTCCCTTCAACAGTTTTAAGGTGATACACGTTGTTTGATAAATTGTTTCTCACCTTATAAAGGCTTTCTTAGGATGCCACTAATTTTCCTTTAGCTTGCGCTTTTAACAATCTATCTGCTCACCAAAGGACTAGTGCGCCTTTTACAAATTCTTTTTACTTGATCTTTTTGTTAGTGATCTTTGCTATTTTCTTTTATATTGCTAATTATGGAGGTAAGTCATTTTGGTGACTTCTAGTAGCATGTCCAACCTTTCTCTTCTTCCTTCCTTATTTTCCTCTTGTTCATAGTGTTCTCTTCAATTGGAGTTCCTAGCTTGACTAGGAGCATGGCTTTACTCCTATAGACAAGTATGAACGAGGTTTCCTTTGTAGTAGAGTGTGTAGTGGTTTTGTAAGACCATAGGATGCTTGGCATCTCTTTCAGCCACCTTCCTTTGGCATTGTCTAGCCTTTTCTTCAATCCTTCAAAAATAATTCTATTTGCTAGTTCTATTGTCCATTAGTTTAAGGATGCTCGACAGATATGAATTTTTGCTTAATCCCTAGCCTTTAATTTAAAAAGTGTGATATGTTTTTTCATCTAATAATAGTATTAAGTTATGAAAATATCTTTGACAAAAACCATTAAAGTTGTTGCTAGCAAATTGCTTCTTATGATCAGATACGATCGCTATTGGCAGACCATACCTATAAAGAGTTGTTGGTATAGCTTATGTGTTATAATAGTGTTGTGAAGGGGTTCTACTTGCAGATGATAAATTTCTAAATGAATTTTTGCATATTGTTTGAAGTAATCTATCACCACTACCACATACTTTAACTAGCATGGAGCGATTAGGAATGGTTCCAAAAGATCTATTCCCCATTAGTTGAACGTTTATGGAGAAGTTATGGGCATTTGTTTTGCTACTAGTTGCCTTTGGACTATGATAAATTTTTTACACCTTTCACATCTTTGTACTATCTTGATTGCTTCTTTTTTTTATCCTAGGCCATAAATATCCTGACTGAATAGCCTTTAATGCAACTACCAAACTGGCCAAGCGACTTCCATGGATCCCCTTGTGGATCTCCCTTATGACATAGTTGGCCTCACTCGGCCGTAAACATCTCAAGGATGTAATAACAAAACCCATCTTATATATCTGATCTCTTTCTAGAAAAAATGAGCCATTATGTGTTCCACCTTTCTAGCCTCCTTCTTAGCTTCTGGTAGATATCTTTCTTTTAGAAATGCCACAATTGGAGTCATCTGAGATTCGTCCTGTTCAACACATATTATTCTTCTGGGCCTACAATGTTTCTTGTATCACTATTCGATTGTTTATGGTCATTTTTGCACTTGCCAACTTAGCTAATGCATTTGTCTGATTGTTTTTTGCCTTGGGGATCTTTGTTAGCTCGTACTTGAATCATTCTAGCAAGTTTCTTGCTATACTCATATATTTTATTAGTATTAGCTCCTTAATTTCATAATCTCCTCTTACCTAGGCAATTACTAATTAAGAATTGCTCATAACTTTTATGGATTGGGCACCTACCTCCCTTGTTAATCTTAAGCTTACTATTAATGCTTTGTACTCTTCCTAATTATTGGTTGCTTTGTAATCAAATTTTAATGAATATTCCAACACCAAATCATTAGGTCATTGTAAGATTACGCTTGTCTTACTACCTTTTCCATTTAATGAGCCATCAGCATATAAAATTTATTCCTAGTCTTTCAGCTTGATTTCCTCTATCTTTGCCATTTTAACTATAAAATCTACTAACGCTTGTGCCTTTACTGCCTTCCTTGCTTCATACATGAGCCTAGATTCAGAAAGTTCTACTGCCTATACAACTAGTCAACTAGCAAGATTGGGTTTATGTGACACTCACTATAACAAATTATCACTTGTGCCATGAATTATGCCATAGAAATTTGAAAATCCTAGTGATTTTATCTCTTCATATAGAAATAAAGGAATTTAAATAAATGTACAAATAAACTAAAAAATTTATGTCATGGAAAAACTATACCCATGGCATAGTATCACTTGTGCCATAAATTTTGCTACACTTGTGGCACAATATCACTTATGCCATGAATTATGTTATAGGAAAACTTTATTTATGGAAAAGTGTCACTTGTGCCATGATTTAAGTGGTAAAATTTTACCTGTGATGAATCATCACTTGTGTCACAAATTAAGTCTATAGATAAGGATGTGGCAAGATATCACTTGTGCCAATATTTAAACTACAAGTAAACCATGCCCATGGCAAATATACTTATAAAAAAAAGTAAACCAGCAAATTGAATGAGTTTCCCTCTTAAAATTTATAAGAATAAATCTATATTACCTATAAGATAATTAGTCATGATTTAAGTTGTAAGTAACAAAATGATGGCTTATTTAACTAGCCACATGAGTTCCCATGGGCAATGTTTTAAAAACAAAATCGGGGTGATGAAACAGAATGGCTAGAGGGCCAAGGTCTTGTTTAATCAGTGGTTGAATAAGATGACACCATATATATAACATTAAATATAACAGTGATATTTCCTTATTCATAATATATATATCAAAATATATTATTTAATAAATTATAATATATCTTTTATGTTAAGATATTGAGTTATATTACATTATTTTTGTTAGATGTGAAGTTAAAATAAATATTAGTATCATATTTTAATTTGTTAGTTAAAAAAAGAGATATGAATATATATATATATATATATATATATAAAATGTTGCTTTTATAAACTTAAAATGCACAATGGCCTAATGATTGTTAGAATGTTGCATCTTCTATAGGGTAGGGATTTGAACCCTCACTTTTGCATCTTGGAGAAATATCTGTTGGTACTAGTTATTTGAAATTGGAACTGATTCAATGATTCACATTGGTTTGCTCTGGTTTAGGAGATTTAGAGCGATTTAATTCAGGTTCATCGATAAAGTAGTTCTGTGCCATGAAATGGACAAGAACTTGGAATGATTCATGATTGAACCGATCAATCCATCTTGCCCTTTTTTTGCCACAATTTTATTTATGCTGAATGAGCTACTAGCCACAAGTAAACCCATGGAAAAAAAGTCATTTATGGCATAAGACTTTTTTTCCCATGGCAATTTCCTTGCCACGCTCACTTGTGCCATAGGTCCACCTAACTAGTTTTCCTGTAGCTATACATTATAGCCATTGAAAATTTAATCTTGTGCTACAACTTTAACTATGGCACAAGTGATGATTTGCTGTAATTACCTACCTAATTGGGCCATCTGTTTAGATGACAACTTGATAACTCTGGAAGTATGGATTTAATTTCCTAAATGCTATTAGTAAGGCAAAGACAAAGGCAAATTTCTAGATCTTTTGATACCTTGTTTCAATCCTATGTAATGTTTTACTTGTGAAATAAATTGGTTTCTGTTCTTTCAGATTCTCAATTAAAATCTGACCTTACCTTCTTTAAGGCTATTGCCAGGTACAGATACAAGGTTTCACCAGGCTCTAGTTAAGAAAGTATGGATAGCGTGGCTAAGTACTCTTTTAACTTTTTGAAGGATTTTTCACATTCATAAGTCCATTGAAAATTTTCAACATTTTTAAGCAATTTAAAGAAAGGAGTGTGCTTGTTAACTAACCTAGACATGAAATGGGTGAATGCGGTGATTCTGTCATTCAGCGCTTGGATTGCCTTTACAACTGATAGGCTTTTCATGCCAATAATTTCCTAACATTTGGAAGGGTTTGCCTCTATCCCCTGCTTTGTCAACATGAAGCATAGAAACTTTCCCACCCTTACTCCGAACATACATTTCTTTGGATTTAGCCTCATTTGGTATTTTCTCAAGACACTGAATCTTTCTTCTAAGTTTACCTAATGTTGTTCCATACTTTTTGACTTGATCAACATGTCATTCATATACAAATATATATCTATATTCTTGCTTATCTGCTTTGAGAACACTTTATTTATCATTCTCCTATATGTCACTTATGCATTCTTGAGATCAAATGCATTACCTAGTAATAATATACCCCTTGTTAGTTATGGACATTGTTTTATCTTGATCTTCGAGGTGCATCCTAAGCTGATTATATCCTATAAATGTATCCCTAAAACTTAGGATTTCAAAACTTAAAACATTGTTAACCAATTGATCAATGTTTGGTAGTGGGTATAAATCTCTTGGGCATGTCTCGTTAATGTTTGTGAAGTTGACACACATTCTTCATCTTCTATTGACCTTTTTTATGAGGACCGCACTCGCAAACCAAGTTGTATGTGAGACTTCTTTGATGAAACCTACATTCAATAGTTTTTCTGTTTCCTCCCTTGTCACCTTTTATCGTTTGGCATTGTGGTTCCCTTTATTCTATTATACAAGCTTTGTACCAGGGTTTGTTGATAGCTTAGGACATGCTACGCTCAGGTTTATCCCCAGCATATTAGCAGGGTGTCCAACCAAAAACTTTGATGTACCCTTTCAACAATTTAGCTAGCTAAGCGGTATCCTTCTTTTTAAGGTTTGCCCTAATTTTTATCATTCTTTCATCATCTTTGCCAAAGATATGCACTTTCTCCATATTTGATCCTAGTTTCGATCAATATGGATTGGTCTGCTTGATATCTAGCAAAGTTGAGTCCACCTGTTGATCAACTCAGGCCTTTTTTATCCTTTATGTTATAAGGAATTTCACCAGTAAGTGTGGGCTAGAAACTATGGCTTCTGCTTGGTTTAGGGATAGTCGACCTAAGATTGCATTATAGGCATTATTTAGGGTAGCTACAACTAAGAAACTTACATTGAGGTTTCTTGTCAATGACCGAGTACCCAAGGTTATCCTTAAGGTCACTATCCTTTCCACGTGGACCTATTCTCCTGTAAAACTAACCAAAATACCTGTATAAGGTTTATAAATGCTTTTTGAAATATTAAAAGCATTAGCAGCATGTAAATATAAAATGTCAGCAGGACTTCCCTGATTAACAAGTATCCTCTTTGACTATGAAGTTATGGACCAACACCGAGATTACCATTAGATTATTGTGGTCTTGATCAATGTCATTGAAATCCTTCTCCGTGAAATAGATAGACTCATATTGCTCTCTTCTGTTTTGTCCTTCTATGGCTATTATTGTTGAAGATGCCTCTTCTGGGCATTCTTGGAGCTTTTTCCTCTAGCGAAGCCTTTTGCAATAGTCTAAATTGTTCCTAGGATCGGGATACACCTTTTGTCTATTTTCCCTATGCCCGAGTGGATCACTATGAATAATCTCATTTCATCATATCTTTTTTAGTTTTGTCATCACGTTCCTATCAAAACCTTTTGTACTTAGAGAGGTGCCCCTTTTTATCAATGGCTCTATTTAATTCTTCAACATTGCATAATCATCCGTGTGTTGCTTATAATCTTTGCGAAACTTACAAAATTTTGACTTGTCTACTAGGGGAAACTTCCTTTGCTTTTGAAAGGTGAACTTCATTAAGTCAATTGTCTTTACATCTTGCATAATATGGCTTATTGGTGTATTCAACTGCTTGTAGTTATTATATTACCCACAGGGTGGTACTTTTTCTCGCTTGTGCCTATATCCCTAAGTTGAATGCTCTTTACCTGAGTCATCTCAATGTGTCTTCGAGCAAGCTTGACTTCTTCAATGTTTATATATTTTTTTATTAAACCAGTAGCTCTAAAAGGAATAGCACAGGCCGCTTAGCCAAGGATAGGGAGAAATGTCTTGATTAAATGATAGAAATAATCTGGTGCACTACCACTCCTTTATTGAGGTCATTAATTTCCAGAGTGTTGAAATGGGCAAGGTACTTCTTTAGTGTTTCATGTTGTCCTTGATGAAAATTTACTAAGGCTACTAATGTCTTTTTGGGTGCTTTGTTGGTTATGAAGTGGGTAGAAAATGCCTTAATCAATTGCCGGAAGCTATCAATTGATTGCCTTGGCAATGCCATGAACCAACTTAAGCCAACTTTTTTTAAGGTAATAGAAAAGGCATGACACATGATGGCGGCTAGGGCTTTTGACAATAACATAAACACCCAAAACACCTCTAGGTGCTCTTGAGGGTTTGATGTTCCATCGTACGTGTCAATGTGAGTTAGTAGTTTGAAATAGCTATGTAGCCGTGCGGCCATTACTACCTTTAAGAATAGGTGGCTATCTTCATTGTAAGATGAGAGTTGTCTAGAGCTTTAGATAAGGTTGATCGTTAGGTTCAGTGGGTTATACAGTTCATGTGTACAATCCATATGATTTTGCAGATGGTGGTAAAAATCAACCATGTTTGGTGGAGCCATGGTGATGATTAATAGGGGATGGGTGGCTAGGTTTTGGTTTGGCAGCATTTATGTTTAGAAATGCTGATGGTTTGTTACTAGAGTGGCAAAGTTTTTCATCAAAGGAAAAGTGGTTGGATTTGGGACTTGCTTAGGTTAGGTGGGTGTTGGGTTGGACTGATAGTTCTACGATGTATGTGGGTTATAAGGTAGAGTGAGTTAATGGTGAGGGAAAAGGGCAGAGATTAAGTTTACCTCAATAAAGATAGGGCTCAATGAGTAGGGTGGTGGTGGAGGAAAAATTGGTTGGATTTGCGTGTGATGGAGCACTTCCAACTCTCTTTATAGATGGTGGACATGCTTAGCTAGTGCGTTATGCTTGTGCTCAATAGTAATTCTATGAGCTTTTTTCTCACTATTTGGTCCCAATAAGGCTCATCTTAAGCCCTTTCACAGTGATAACAATCCTTCAAGGGCGAAGCACAGGCAGAATGAGAATAGGAGCATCATGACATTCAAGTGGATGGGAACGCCATGAGTGGCATTAAATAAAACTCTTTTGCTAGAAAGGACTAACTATGAGGTAAAGACTAGTAGAGTGATGATCTGCACAAAGAACAGGGTTATGCATATATGATAAAAGTAGTTTATTAAGTACACTATAATACTCAAGTTAGCTCTTATGTGAGTTTAGATAATAGTAGTGAAGATGATTTGTAAAGGGAATACCTTGGTGTTTATATAGGTGTTGGTCATGTCAATTGGTGTGTTTTTGGATGAATGGGGAGAGTCCATATGTTTTTGGTGCACTGATGGCGTGAGTGAGATTCCCGCTTAATAGTTTATGATGTAGTCATGCCATTTGTATGTGTCTTTGAGTATACTGATTGGTGTGGAGGTTGCTAAAAAGTTGCTTTGTCCTTAATATGCCCAGTAGCCAGGCTTATAGCCTCAGTTGATTAACTTGGAGTTCCTAATTATAGCTTTAACCTCTACACCTCACTTTGCGAGCCTGGATTGCCTATGACATTATGGTCCACTACATTGGATTTATGGTTGTTTGATCTGTATGCAGGGTTGAATTGTTA
Source organism: Saraca asoca (assembly GCA_026873985.1). NCBI lineage: Eukaryota > Viridiplantae > Streptophyta > Magnoliopsida > Fabales > Fabaceae > Saraca > Saraca asoca. The sequence continues at coordinate 3,657 of JANHAO010005894.1, read as the reverse complement.
TGGTCCAGAAAGTTCATTTTGGACTATGTCATAACGAAAGGAAAAACATTATGTACTTAACAAACTAAAAAGGTAACCTTTAATAGAAAGTAATTTCCTTTATTGACAAAGTAAGTAGCTTTTCGTAAGCATTATACATGCAAGTTTGTGTATTTTTCTTTACAATAAATGCTATTCCCTATCATCACTAAACAAGAGGAAATGATCACTTTTCCATCAATTTACTCTTTTATGATCCTTGTCGTAATCATCCACGTGTCAGCTCCATAGTCTTCTTTTCCATATGTTAATGCATTTGCTTGCCTTTTTCTCATTCTTTAGAGTCAGACAAGATCACGTGCACCTCATGCACTATTTACATTAGTTGCCTCTACTCTTTTTTTTCCTTTCCTTTTTTCATTTGTCTTCCCTTTCCTTGAGCTTAATATCACTAAACACTATTTAGCCTAGAATGAAGTCCCAAAGTTGCTTATTTTGTAGGCGATTAAAAAAAGTCATCAAGTTGCTTCTATGAAGCTAATAAGGCATTTGCTTCTAGCCAAAAGAAGTTCCTTTTAATAGCATCATAATTGTATCCATGTAATTGGCCCAAGTGTGCTTTAATCGATTTTTTGACATCTATCATGAAGCTACTTCTACCACCATAGAGCTCATCCGTCAATGTATGGCTTTTGCATGGCCACCATTTGGGTAGTGTTGATGTGCAAATCTAGTCAACCAAAGTCCAAAGCCCTCATACTGCAAATTAAAAGTGTAAAATAACAAGAAAGAAAGAGAGAGAGAGATAGGAAGAATAACAGGACACCAGAAAGTTTTTAACGTGATTCGACCTAAATTAATGCCTACGTCTATGATTGTTCATTTCTCTGTATATTTTTAGCCAGGTTACAGTATCTATTGATTGTCTTTTTTTTTTGTACAATGATTTCAACCCCCTTCATAGTGGCAGGAGCATTACAATTTTGAATGTAAAAAATGAATTGATTACACTTCCATGACGGATAACATTTAATTTGGAAACAGATTTTCATAATCAATTTCCAATTATCGTCCTCAACAACCTGAAGGTTGGAAAAATGTGCTTTGAGTTGCAGCCTCATTCTTAATAACCTGAAGCTACATGTAAGGCTGTTTTATCCCTTATTGACCAGTGATCTGAGATCACATTTGGCGACCTGAAGACTTGCTCCAGCAACCTCAATCCTGGATGAGTTGGGCCCTTATCAGCTGGACTTGTCCATTGAACTTTTGCCAACCCATTTGTATTGCACCAAAAATACCTATAACATTAGCCCTCCAGCTCTCAATGCGATTTGCGGACTGGGAGCTATAATTTGCTGGTAAAAGCTAGCAATTATGATCTGCCATGCCATCATTTAGACTTCTATCCCTTCACTCTATCTATGCCAACTAATGCCATCATTGCCGTTATATAATGCGTATGTTCTTCCATAATCATCAAAGTAGTGATGATTAAGCCTTGTTATTTGCTGGACTATCAGATCGAGGGTAGTTGATCAGTCTCTAGATCTAACGGTCAGATTGTGTAAGCTATATAAGGTGAGAGAAACCCCTTTTTCTTTCTTACTTGTCATTTTTGAAATTCGACACTTTGCTCTTACTTTTCTCTTAAGCTCACAAACACTCGCCACCATTCTTTGCTTTTCTACTTTACTAAATTTGTAGTAGAATACTTTGGATTTGGGTTGCCAAATATCAATCTTGCACATCATTCCTTTCTTAGAGCTCATCTCGTCCATTAATACAGTAAGTTTTCTCAGCACACCCTTGACTTTAAGCTTTTGTTTTTTCATGAATATCTTGCTCTGTAAGTTTTTGATATCTTGGTCCTTGGAGAGTTTGGTGGTGTGTGCTTGTTAGTTGCTAAGAAATTTTGCATGTTGGTTGACTCTGTTGAATGCTTATTTGCATATCTTTGGTTGTATACGAAAGCTTGTATGCAGTCTATTTGACAAAATGCTTGTAGGTTTTAGGGCCGTAGATTGTCGAATTTAACTTTCTACCTATTTTTCAATTTTTAACGTCTTGATATTGGTCAAGCCCCCCATGTCTTTAATGGTCTGGGTCTTAGATGTGGTGATATGAGGTGTGTATGACCTACTGCATAGGAGATTCTCTGTTAACAGATAGAAGTTTTAGCTTTTAGGTATAATCTGCTTGTAGAAACCTAACTATTCTTTCTTCTATGTAGATGTTTATAGTTCATAAGCACCATGGTCACCAAGTAGGTAGTGCTGATGTTCTTGACTCTCTAACTCGGAGTGAAGAGTAGGTGCATGTCACTGAAGAAGGGACCTCTGGGAGTGGTGAAGTCGCTAAGGAGTTCATAGCCCGTCTTGACCCTATTGAGAGTCAGCAGGCCGTTGGGAGGCAGAGGCCTCCTACTTGTGTGGTGTTTATTCACCATGCTTCAACCATTAAGCTTGATGAGCTTAGGGGAGTAGAACGGACATACCACTTCCCTAAAAGCTATCTCATCATGGTGCCCTCACTTGATGACCACTTATCTTAGCATCCTCTAGGGTTTGTTGCATTAGCACTCACCATCTTGATGTTAGGCTCAGGTTTCCTGTTCATCCTTATATTATTAATTTGTTAAATAAATTAACACTTTCCCTTTCTAGCTCACACCCAACTTCTATTCCTAACTCACTTCCTTTACACTTCTTTATTTGAGGAATAACCTCCCACCTCCTTCTACAAGGGTTCTTTGCTACCTTTATTGCATTAAGGGCACAAGTCAGTGAGATGGGATATACTACCTCATAGCTAGCTAGACTAAACACAAGAAAATCTTGTCGTAAGGTGATGCAAAAGGCAAATCCAATGTGAGGAACTATAAAACCCATTAGTTTTATATTTCTTGCCCATCTCTTCATCATCTTCTTAACTTTAGGTTCATCCTCACTCCTAGTAGCCGAGTTGAAGATGTGTGAGCTTGCATGAGTTCATATATTTATTTTATTTTGGTTTGACATTCCATTTCATTTTATGGATAAAGCTAGTAAGGATAAGCTGACATTAGGGGAAGAGGAAGTTGAAGTGCTGAGCCAATTTACTACTATGGACAGCTTTAAGAATGACCTCAAATTTAATGGGGACCTCTTGTGCTCTCACAAGCTTGCTTTGGCTTGGAACATCGAGCTCCTCGATAGCACCAAAGACATCAAAGCTCATGGAATTAAGGAGGTTGGCCTAACAAACTTTGGGAAATATGTAGATATGGTGAGGCTCAATCTTTTTATGCCACTAGCCCCTCTTTCTACTCGATTTGTAGACCTTACTACTATCGCAACCACATTAGCTCCTCCTACTACTGCTATAGCCTCTGCTATTGCTAGGGATGGCAATGGGTCGGGTTCGGGCGGGTATGATAATATCCATACCCGTACCCGTCAGAAAAATTTATATTCATACCCTACCCATACCCGCGAATACTGTAGCGGGTACGGGTACGGGTTTATACCCGCGGATATGGGCATACCCGTCAAAATTTTTTAAAAAAATTATTATTTTTTTCAATAATATTTGTGGGTACGGATTTATACATACGGGTATACCCACTAAAATGACATCGTTTTGAAAATAAAATAAATTTTTTTACTTAAATGGGTACGGGTATGAGTATTTTTTCAC
>JANHAO010005893.1:0-22042 GCA_026873985.1 Saraca asoca | reverse complement strand
AACAACAATAACAATAGTATGAAGCTTTGCATAATCTCTGCATATAAAATGTCTAGATAAAATCGCATATAAAACAACAATAACAGTATGAAGCTCTACATAATCTTTGCATATAACAGTAGCAGATAAAATCGCCTTAATTTATCATATTAAGCTCTGCATCATCTCTTTCAAGCCGAAAGGCCAGCAACTATCCCAATGCTGTGAGCCTGATGCGAATAGAGAAGTGACGACGCAGGCAATGCGAACCCAACCTTTGTACGATGAAACATTTGAGTTTGAGTAGGAAAAAATGTTTTATAAAGCTGACAAATAACAATTTCAAAAAAATAAAACTATCCAAAAAATTCTAAATTGTTAATATGATATAGATTATATATTCTTCTGGATTTGCTCACAAGCAAAGATCACAGAATATTAATTCAAATCAGATGTAGTTGTTTCTCAAGGCTCATTACAAGTTTTAAAGAATTATGTTGTTGGACTTGAAACCAGGGGCGGACCTAACGTGGGCTCAGTGGGGGCTCAAGCTCCTACTCAAGTTTTTCAAAAAAATATATTATAATATTAAAAAAAATTTTGATAAAAGGATTAAATTAAAAATTTGACAGGAACTAAATTAAAAAAAATCTTTAAAAATAAATCTTAATAAAAAAAAATAAAAAATTTAAGATTAAATTATAAATTTTTTTATTTTGAATCCGAGTAAGCCCGCTGACACACCGCCCCTGCCTAAAACCCCATATATTTCAACGCGAACAGAGATTCAAGGAGAAATGAAAATGTGACGCCCAAGATTTAGAGCAAGATCACATCGCTCATACATTGGTGACCCAAGTCAAAGGTCTCACCTTTCCGCCGAAAAATCCAAACTTGGTCGTAGAACCATACAAAATGACGCAGTAAAAAGTCTGTAAGACCAGCTATCCTGAGACCGACACATCTTCCTCTCACCCTTTGATCGGATCTCGCTTTCCCAAACCAAAGCTCCAAGTCCTTGCTTTTCTTCCCTCCACTTCCGTTTCTCCATCCAACGGCCATCAACCTTCCATTTATTCAAATCTTAATTCTGACCCTACGATTAAACCCACCTCCACATTTTCATTCATTACCCTTTATTATTATTTATCGCTTCTCTTCCTCCTCTTCAATCTTAGATCTGAGCTCAACTCCGCGCATCTACTTTTTTTCTCTTCTCCCAGTACCGGAGCATTTTAGAGAGAGAAAGTCAGGAGCTTGATACTAATTTTGTCTGTTGGCCATGGTGGAGGCACAGACATGGACCACTAGAAGAATGAGCAATCCGAGGTTGCTGGAGACCACAGCAACTGAACAAGCCCTGGACATTCCTGCAACCCCACCAGGAGACGTTCGGAACAATGCCCACAGCTTCGGATCTCACTTCTCTCCCAGTATGTTGACGGCCCTGATTATTGCATCTTGGTATCTCTCCAACATCGGAGTTCTCTTATTCAACAAGTACCTCCTCAGCTTCTACGGCTACCGCTACCCCATCTTTCTCACAATGCTCCACATGTTATCCTGCGCTGCATACAGCTATGTAGCCATTAATTTCCTCGAAATCGTTCCTTTGCAACATATCCACTCAAAGAGACAATTTTTAAAGATCTTTGCTTTGGGCGCAATCTTTTGCTTTTCTGTTGTTTGTGGCAACACTTCCTTGAGGTACCTTCCGGTATCATTTAACCAAGCAATTGGTGCCACTACGCCGTTCTTCACTGCAATTTTCGCCTTTTTAATTACTTGTAAAAAGGAGTCTGGTGAGGTTTACTTGGCTCTGTTGCCTGTGGTTTTTGGGATTGTTCTGGCCAGTAATAGCGAGCCATTGTTTCATTTATTTGGGTTTTTGGTTTGTGTTGGTTCCACTGCGGGGCGTGCATTGAAATCTGTGGTTCAGGGGTTACTATTGACATCTGAGGCAGAGAAGCTCCATTCAATGAATTTGCTTCTGTATATGGCTCCAATGGCGGCCCTGATCTTGCTTCCTTTTACTCTATATATTGAAGGGAATGTGGCAGCTGTTACAGTTGAGAAAGCCAAAGGAGATCCATTTATCGTATTCTTGTTGATTGGAAATGCAACTGTATCTTATTTGGTGAATCTGACGAATTTTTTGGTCACCAAGCATACAAGCGCATTGACATTACAAGTTCTGGGAAATGCCAAGGCAGCAGTGGCAGCTGTAGTTTCTGTATTGATATTCAGGAATCCAGTAACTGTGATGGGGATGACAGGATTCGCCATTACCATCATGGGTGTGGTGCTTTACAGCGAGGCCAAGAAGAGATCCAAAGTTACAACTCATTGACAACCGTCCGGAAAATTCTTTTTTATTTTCATAAACACAGTGCGGTTATTTTTCTCCTATATTGCACAATTTTGATTCAATTAGAATTAGATGAACGGAAAGGAAAATTGGATCAAATTACAGCAATTGGACAGTACAGGAACAAGGAGAAAGGGAAAAAGGTTATGTTGGCTTTGTATTTTTTTGTTGCGCCTTAAATATATATCCTAAATGTTGGCTGGCCTTTAGCAGCATAGATAAATGATTCAAAGATCAAAAACTTGTATTACTCGGCAAGGGAGGAAAATTCTCCTTCACTCATTTTGTCAAACACATTTTATTTTGTTACTATTAAGTCCTTTATCCGTAGGCTCTCATTCAACTTGCAGTTTTGCATGTAATGTTTGTTCTTATTGGGCGCCCTTCAGAATTAATAGCTTGCTCATTTACTTCCTTGGATTGTTTTTCTAGTCATGTAGATATGAACTCCTGAAGCAAAGTGCTTAACTAATATTAAATGATGCAACAAGTTGAAGAATGCAAACATAGGAACGTACTTTTGGAAATGCTACATTCCAAATGTCGGTTGTTGAAAGCTGTTATTTTATATAGAAACAAACTGAATGATATGTAAATAGCTTTCATAGAAGAGAATTACGGGCCGGTGGCACTTTAATCAAAATTGTGTGGCACATGTTTGCCACTCTTACAAATATGTCAGCCTTCCAACAAATTTTGAGTCACATTTGAATAGATAGACAAGATATTGTAGAATATGCATAATAAGTTTGAATGAAATATAAACAAGTAAATTGAAACAACTAAATAATTGAATTTCAAGAATATCCCATATAAGTAGCATTTAATGTGCAACAAGCAAACAAAAAAAAAAGACAACGGAAAAGAGAGAGAAATAACTTTTTTTTATTAACATATGTTTCATTATATAGATTAAAATGTGTAGAGGAGACTTCAAGCTAACACATTTCTTTAGACCCTAAGCTAAGTGTTAATGAGTCTCAAATAAGTACCTGACAAAACCCAGATATGCCTCCAACAATTTGTCGACATTTTCCTTTCTAAAAACCATTTTGAGTCAAAGGTTATATGGCATAATTAGACATATTTTTTGAGTTAATATAAGATCTCTTTTTATGATTTTAAGGGGACATTTTGTGCCATCTTATATGGATGTGAAATTAAAAATGCAAGGAACGTAATCATATGCTTTTCTACTTATATTGGACAAACAAACCTCATCAAAATTGTAGAAATAACCTTAAAAGAGGGAAAAATTAGAAAAAATAATATATAAATTAACTTGCTTTCAAATTTAAGTCACAAGTTTTCTATACAATGTTTGAATTTTCACATAGTTTCATGTCAAATCAAACACGTTTGCCTCCTCAAATTAATCATAAGATCAACTTGTGACATTCTCCCTTACTTGAAGAATGTCAATGTTATCATTGACATCTCAATCTAACATAATTCCTATGAAGGTCTTTAGTCTTGTTGATGGTCGGTATCAGCCTTGCCTGCGAGCGAGGTATTGTCCGCCTTGATCGATCTTGTGGTCATACGATTTTATCTTTTGGGGAGATCTCGTTTCCTAAAAGGCGCCTCGTCGTTTAGGTTTGGTATGCCCCCGCCTTATAAGGCATGAGGACACCCGACTTCTCATCGATATGGGACTTTTAAGCCCCTTCTCTTTTTTACTATCAACATAAGCCCCCCAAGTCTGGTAGGCTCGTGCATAGCGAGGTATGGGGGTTCCTAGTGGAGTCACCAAATATTAATGGTCGGTATCAACCTTACCCGCGAGCGAGATATTGTCCGCTTTGACCGATATCATGATCGCATGATTTTATCCTTTGGGGAGATCTCGTTCCCTAAAAGGTGCCTCGTCATTTAAGCTTGGCATGCCCCCGCCTTATAAGGCATGAGGACACCTGACTTCTCATCGATGTGGGACTTTTAACCCCCTTCTTTTTTTTATTATCAACAAGTCTATTCCTCTCAAGTTACTTCCTCAAACTCTCCATAAAGGTCTTCAACCTACTCCTTTGAGCTACTCCCTCAATCATTCCCAACTTATCTCTTTGAGTCAATGCAACTTGAGGACTTTCAAAAAGATGGTTCTCTCAATCTAACACAGCTTGTCTTTTTTAAACTCAAGAATTTTGCTACCTCTGTAGACTTCAATGAGCTTCCTTTGAAATTCAAGAATTTTGCTACCTCTACAATTTGAATGCTCACTACCTTTGTAGCTCTGAATTTGCCACCTCTATAGCTTGTGTGTACTCTTAGTGTTCAAGACTCTACTATCAGAAATATTCCACATCAAATGCCCATACAATGATGTGAGACACAAGAATGGTTTCTTGGTTCCAAGGTTGCTTGCACTGGTTCGACAATCCCTTACAAGTATTATATCCCTTAATCAGATCCTTTGACCCCTCTTTGAGTTGATATCCTCAGGTAACTCAGCCATCACAACCCTTTTATAGAGTTAATATTATCTAGCATTTTGGCCTTCACAATCTCTCCTAGGTTTGCACACTCAAGTGGTATTTCTTTGAAGTTGATATGTGCTCATTTCCCGCAACCCTCATAGCCACTTATTAGTATCTTAGCCTTCTTGGCAACTTCTCGAATGATCAATGTTCTCTCTCCAGACACTTCTCAAGCAGTATCCATCGATGTCTAGGCCCTCGTACCCTAATTAAAGCGCATCTTGATAACTTCTCCTTCAAATGCATCCTTTTGATGGCTCCTTTTTTGAGCATATCCGCTTGATGACTCACCCACATCAATAACTTTAATGGGGGTTGAGCATCAAACATCCTCCACTCTAACTTCGAAAGGGGTTGAGCGTAGAGTAGTTTGTCACTTTAACTCAAGCAGCACATGCTTGTGCATTAGTAAATATAAGCTCCAAGGTCATTGTCATAAAGAACAACTCACGACTATGATATTGATGATGGTCGGTATAGCCTTACCCACGTGTGAGGTATTGTCCACTTTGGAGTATGGCCCTTCGTGGCCCTCCTCACGATTTTGTCCCTTTGGGGTGCAGGTCACTACCCACCTTCTCCCCAAAAGGCACCTCTTTAGGAGGATATTGTCTCCGTGAAGAGTATTATTCCGTCTTAGCTAGAGGTAGGCTAGCGAGTTTTGTCCCTCTTTAGGCCAATCGGCCTTGAGGGTGCCTTTTCGTTTGGGCTTGACATGCCCCCACCTTATAAAGCACGAGGACACCCGACTTCTCATCGATTAAGACTTTTGCTCACCCCTACCTTTTTTTACTATCAATAGATATGCTAGCTCCTTAACATCTCAAATGATACATCTAGGCCACCTTGACTCAAATGTGATCAGGCCCTCTAACATAATCTTGGACTCCTTCCGCTGGATTTGCTCACTTGTCGCATCTTTCTAGATGTTTCAGCCCTTTGACATGATTTTGGACTCCTCTAATAAGATTTATCTACTTAACACATTAGAAAAGAATTGTCATCCCATAAGATGTGTCAATTGTCTGTTGTGGCCAGGCTTTCTAGCACGACTATGCTTTTGCCCTCTACACTTCATCGACAACTCATATGTCCCTTATAGACATGGTCAAGCTTTCTTTGCAAGGTCAGGGCTTCCTCCTACTAGATAAGTCATCAATTCTTACATCCCTCTAGCTATTTCAACCCTCTGGTTATAGTGTGGTTATAGTGTGGCCACGCATTCCTGCATGACCAAGGCTTTACCATCCAAGCTTCATCAATGTTAACTTGTCCCTTTGGACGTGGCCAAGCATTCTAGCAAGACCAAGACTTCTCCTACTAGATAAGCCGTTAATTCATTCACTCTCTCAAGTGATTTGCATTCCCTTAAATGTTACTATAAATAAGTGCATAACTAACGTTCTTGTATAATAACATTCTACTGACTTTTGCACATGCATACACCTATTGCACCAATAATATTCTCTTAATTGTAACATTCTCATACTTTTGCCTAAAACTCACCCTAATCTCTTGCTACCCTCTTGACCAAGTTTTTGATAATGTCTCTTCTCAGGTTTGAGAAATGTTTGCTCCTTTTACAATCTTTATAAGCTTGGACAAGCCGAATCTAATCTAATTGTTTACATTGGCATGATGAGAATTCATTCCCAACACCTGACTCTCAATCTGATCCACCTTGCCTACTATGTCTTCTTGCTTGCACGTTTTCCCTACCTACTCCTTTAATGCTTGGCAAGAACTAAAGTGCTTAGGAATACTAGCACTTGGTGTGAAGCCAAGTTCGTATGGCCTCCTAGTTTACTCTTTAGTAAGCGAGCTTTGATACCATTTGTCATAGGTTGGTAGTTCTCTAGCCGAAATCATGCAACGAATGCTTGCCACTCTTGCAAACATGTCAGCTTTCCAGTAAACTTGAATGACACTTAGATAGATATACGAGGCATTGTGAAATATGTATAATAAGTCTAAAGGCATCATAAGCAAGTAAACCAAAACAACCAAGTCTCAAGAATACCCCACATAAGTAGCCTCTAATGTGCAATGGGCAAAAATAAAGGGACCATTGAATAGAGAGAGGAATAACTCATTTTTATTGATAAATGCCTCATTATATAGATTAAAATGTGTAGGTGAGGTTTCAAGTCAACATACTCCTTTAGACCACTAGACTAAGTGTCAACAAGCTCCAAACGAGTACTTAACAAAGCTCCAATGTGCCCCCAACTAGCGCCCAACAAACTGTCGACACTCCCCCAAAAAACATTTTAAGCTAAAGGTTATATGGTACAAGTAGACGCACTTTTGTAAATTGACATAAGATTTCTTCTCATAACTCTAAATGAAGATTTTACGCCATCTTAAATAGACGTAAAATTAAAAATGTAAGAAATACAGTTAAGTATTTTATTTACTTGCGTTAGACAAGCGAATCTTGCCAAAATTATAAAAATACCTTTAAAGTAGGGAAAAATTGAAAAAATAGTACACAAGTTAGATTGCTCCTAAATTTGAGTCCTAAAACCTCTATACAATGTTTGATTTTTCCACTAAATTTTATATCAAACTAAGTACATTTGTCTCTTCAAATTAATCATAAGGTCAACTTGTGACAAAGAGGAAGATGTAAATGTTGCTATGTTTTTTTTTTTTTTTTCTGACTTTCAAGGCATGGCTTTTGATTATTTTGGAGAATTTTACTCTCTTCTTATAATAGAACCATTAGCAATGCTTATCGAAGTTCAGAGGAGTTAAGCAGAGATACAGTTTAATTTAAAGTGGATCAATTTGGAAAATATTTCTTATTTAATGCCTTAAGGTGCAGGAAGTTATAGAAGTAGACTCATCGTAAAAGTTTATAATCTATGGCATGATATAGTCGTCAAAGCGGTAGATGGTTGTAATGTATCTTTCCCATTTTAGCTTAAGTTGGCGATCTGGTGGAATAAGACCTGACTTATGGTTGAATTCCCCGTCCCGTCGAAGCCTTAAGTGTAAGGTCATTTTCCACTCTGCTGTTTTGATATTAAAGCTTTACCGGTTGGTCCACTAACATTTTCTTCCCCAATCAATACCCAATTATAGTCAATTAACCACATGATGCTGCCTAACCAATTTAAAGTTGTTAAAACTGTGACCTATTGTGACGGTTGTTATTTTTGCCCCTCCAATTCCACGTTGTCGGAATCTCTGAGCTTGGTAGAAGATAAAAAATAATAACTCTTTTTCTGCTAGATAAGAACAAGCAAAATATTACTATTCAGTGTAATGTTACAAACTCACAAATTAATATATCCAAATCGAATGCAAATAAACAAAATTAAACACTCCAAACAAGAACAAATAATCACTTTCACACCATCTGTTTTCTAAATCAGAATCACTGCGAGGACGACAAAAACGGCCAACATCCAAGCAGAATAAGTAGGCGTTATTCCTGTAGCAGTGGACACTGGGATGGGGCTTGAAGGTGAAGGTGCAGGTGAACCAATCTGGGATTGAACAGTTATTACAAGCTTCATGTTGCCGTTCTCACAATGCTTGTCCTTACTGCAGATGTACCATTTTCTTCCCGGGGATGCAAGAGTAATCACATCATTTCCAGTGGTAAGTGCTTCAGTGGAAGCTGGTGTCGTGCATTCTTGGAAGCCAGTCCCATTGACTCTCACCACATTATGTGCTCCTTCCAGGTACCTAAACACTGCATCAATGAAAATTTCGCAATTTGTTAGATGAGCAATTGTGAGTAAATTGTACATTGTAGTATCGTAATCAGAACCAAATCCAAAAATTTACTCAAATGTAAATAACTAAACATGTTTTATTTCATTTACCAAGCTTATCTCCGACATAAAACTGCTTTCCCTCAGCCCAAGCTTGATAATCAAAACCAAGGGTCCAACCTTTGTCGTCCCCAACAATGAATTCAGTTGCAGAAATTGCAGGAACGAGAACTGCCATCATGAGAAAGCTAAGCATGAAAACGCAGGTGGAGGCCATCGCTAGTGATAGTTGAAATAGCAGTTTATAATTGAATATTGTCAACTACTTAAATGTTTTCCTCAGGTAGTGAGTGATGAACAGAAGTTGAAACGCAGCCTATTTATAGTAATCGAAAATGATAAGCAGCGTGGCTCTCAAATTGGATCCGGCAGGGAGGGGCACTGCAGTTTAGAAGGCATCTTAGAAGTTGCATGAAATAACAATCTAACAACTCAGTCAAAGGAATCACAGATTTTGTAAAGCTTTGTCAGATGGTTCATGCCATTTGTACACCCAATATGACTTTGTCGTCTTATTGTTATTGGTTGTGGGTAGCAACTAGCAACCATGAAAACAGAAAATAGTTTTTCGACAATGTCCTTTTTTTTTGTTGGTCATATGGCAGTTTCAGCTGATTTGGTAAATGAAATCTATGTCTTGGGTTTCATATTGGAAAAATGGGCTCATCAACCAAAACGTACTTTGGAGCCAAACTTTGGCCTAAAAATGCTGGAATAGGAGATGTTGATCATTTTGGGGTGGGGGAATGAAAACTCAGAAAAGAGGCAACGTATAAAGAATCAAAAGTTATCAAACAAATGGTGAACACAACTTTTTGAATTTGATACATTTATTATGTAATTAATTTGGGAGAAAAATGCAAAAATCTCCCCTCTTAACTTTGAGGTAGTTAGATTCTGACTCCCTTTAATTTTGAAAATTTATAATTAATACTTTAAATTATACAAAATTTAGAAATTATTACATATCTTCTACTTAATTATCCGTTTTATCAAATTATACTGGTTTTTATAAGTTTTTTAAACACAAATTACAATATTATTATGCATTATTGTATTACGTTATTTTTTGCACATAATTTTTATATTATATAATTAATAGAAATTATATAAATTATATAAAATTTTAATTAAATACATAAAAATGAATTTAAAATTATGAGCAAAAAATGACTTAGTAAGCAAAAATACAATAATATTATAATTTTTACCTAAGAAATTCATGAAAAAACTATGTAATTTAATAAAAGGAATAATTAAATAAATAGTGTGTATTAGTTCCAAAATTTTATATAATTTAAAATTTTAATTCTGAGTTTTCATAATTGGAGGGACAAATTCAGTCACCTCAATGTCAAAAGTTTTTTTTTTTTTTTGGCATTTTCCCCTTAATTTGGAGTCTTGTATTTTTCATTTTGAGTGTGTGAACTCATTTTAAAAAATAACACTTGTCAAATTTCCTTCCAAATATCACTGTAGACATGCAAATGCAAGTCTTGGGCCCAAGGAAGGCAGTCTCTTTTGCATGAAGACTCTTTTCAAGCTGCACCCATTTAACCTTACACTGCTGCAATGGTGCAAACTTCCCGAGCCACGAAATCTAGGGATTTTCACTCACGTGATTCCCATCTCTCTATGCCAGCTTTTCTCACAAAGCAATGGCTTCCATTTCATCCACCAAGCAAACAACACCTAAAGAAGCTACCTCTGCTTTTTTCTTCTCACTTCTTGTGAAGAGTCTTATCACATTACGCAAGTCAAAATAATTCATCAATGAGCTTTAGTAAATTTACAGCTTGAAAATTGAAAAACAAAATATGAACGAAAATCAGCTCTTATAAGTTCTCTCCAAACTCATTTTGTGGATATACATGAAAAGACCAGGAGAGGATACTGAGAATGGAGGATAAAGTCGAAAAAGGCACTTGAACAGACCCATCAAGGTCAGAGATATGAAGAGGTCCCATAGAAGTTTTAGCAGGCAAGTTTCGCTTGAGACTGGATTTTCGGTGCTCAACATATATTCTAAGGCTAAAGACGAGAGGAATTCTCTCGCAAGAAGTGGAAGAAGCTTGGGAGGATATGATCAGGAGGGACACAAAGGAGACTTCAGTATCTTCAAGACAAAATCGACACTAAATAAGCAGTACTCTCCTTTGCCACCGAGAAAAGAGAGGGAGTCGGAGCCTCAGGCCTCCAATGCACATTATGATGAGTCTGTTAACAAAAGCGTTTCTGCTGGTAGATACTTGGCTGCAATTAGAGGACCTGAGCTAGACCAAGTCAAGGTAACATACCCTCAATGATCAAGGATTCATATATGGTTGATCTTCGATCTCTTTGTAGTCTTATAGATGAATGCAATCTTAACTGCTTCCTTTGTTTAATGCACTAGACTAATGATCTTAATGGCAGCAATTATTCATTTTCTCTTATCTACTTATTTTACATCTAACAGAATTTGATTTAAATTGACTTCACTTATTTATTAATCTCACATGTTCAGATTTTATCGTATTCAAATAAATACACTGACCTAAACACATATCAATTTTTAATTGCTATTACATGACTATGATATCTAGTTCCCCTGAATCAATGTTTCCATATATATAGGACTCTGAGGACATTCTTCTTCCAAAAGACGAGAAGTGGCCTTTTCTTCTAAGGTTACCTATTGGATGTTTTGGTATCCGTCTTGGTCTAAGTAGCCAGGTGATTCTATATGGCATGCACTGGCAACAAGCCCTGCCCTTTGGCCTCTGGTTATTGACCATAGCAGGTTTTGGTCACTTTCTCCTTCACTTCCATTCTCAAATGCATATTCTACTTCGAAGCTGTCAAAAGAGAATATTTCCACCCAGTCAGAGTTAACTTCTTCTTTGCCCCTTGGGTTGCATGCATGTTTCTGGCCATCGGTTTTCAGTGGTCAGTTTAAATATCACCTGTTGAAGGATCAAATCAAATTAATCATATTTGATAGGTTTTCAGTGGCATGGTGGTCTTATACCTTTCCCATGACAACTGCGTCAGTGGCAAACATCAAGTATGCAGAGCAAGTGCCTTGTGTGATAAGCAAGGGTCTAGCGCTGGGGCTTTCTTTCATGTCATCAACAATGGTATCCGTTCTGTTTGCGTTTACTCTTCTTCACACTTTTGTTTGGCACACGTTGTTCCAAAATGATCTGGCCATTGCTATAACAAAGAGAGAGCTTGGCAAGGAGATGAAACCTTTGAAGAAAGCCTACAACATAAAGAGATGGACAAAGAAGGCTCTGACCAACAATAACTCGGTAAACAAGGACACTGGTGAAGAAACGACGGGATTAAACACAGAATGTAAGAAGGCATGGGCGAGCTATATTTGTATGAACTGATTGGATTTAGCTTCCAGGTATTTATGTTAGATCATTTTTTTCACAACATGATATAAAACGGCAGTCCCTCTTGCTGATGAACGTTTTACTAAGTTCTATTAATTCAAAAGTTAATTAATGGCTATGGGAGAGTGACCCTGGTGTTTCTTTGTTGATGGTAGGGAGACAAATCAACAGCTGCCATCTTGTTCTCAAATGAAATGTTGATACAAAATGAGATATTAAATTGAAGTGTCCTAGTTGTTAGGAAATTACAAAAGTGTAAATGGACAAGAATTGGAATAAGGTTAGCTTCGAGAATATACAACTCCGCTTTTAACGCATCTGTCGGATTATTGATCTAGCCATCTAGGCCCAATGTTAAAAGATACATCCAGTCTGTTGATTTCTTCTGATATAACAAAGTTATTTTTAAGAACCTGTGTAAGGAAACTATCTATGACCTATTCATCTATAAAGAGTTGTTCTGCAACTGTCAGATTCAATTATGTACCTATCGATTTTTCATCTGAGCAGCAAAATTTAATGTCTGTTGCTCACGAGAAAAACATGTTGATGGCCTTCATTTATAGTCAGCGAACGCCCAAGCTCCTGGAACAATTTATATCAGAGAAATGAAAACTTAACCAATTAAATTACTAAACATGAAGAATAGCATCTATCAATGTATACCTTCTCTCACTCAAAAGAGTACTGGCTTCACTGATGTGTTCTTGATTTCCAAATTGAATTTGCTTTCCACCAAAAATAGAAGCCCTTTCCTAGATTTTTGACTGTTAGATGATGAATAATCAAACAACGTAAGCTTTAAAATCGTTTGACTCATTCTTCAGTTTGTGTCATTATTTATTATTACCTTTTTCTCTGGATGAAAAGAGCTTAATATATTTTCTTTTGAACCCTTGCACCAAGAAACAAAGGTCTCAATGAGATACTGATAAAATTGAGAAATAATACAAGAACATGGCTTTCAATTCAAAATTATAGCAGGGAAACCTTTCTGAAAATGCTGGTATGCCGAGGCAGCTTCAACTGAGATCCAATATTTGGCTGGAGTTCAGATGTCAAGGACAACTAACATTTCAATGGAGAATGAATAGTGAGAATAAAATATGTACATGAATTGTGACAAAATTCTTTAGCATGACAACAATTAAGTTGCATTACATGGATCTGGTGTAAATATAAGGAAAAGATATATTGCATGAATTCACCTTGCTAAATAGTTCAATTGGTGGGTTATGCTGAACCCTCTTTTCTGTGTGGAAATTTAAGTCCTGTACGAGTTGAAGCAAGGTATCATCATACATCTCTACCATCAATTACCCTAGAAAATTAGAAATAGAAAGAGAAAAGGAAACAAATGAACAGCTGTCCCTCACCATTGGCACTGTGGTTTCCTGCTTGCTATTTCGGAAAACGTTAATATCTCCTTTACTTGAAAATATCTGCACTTAGACATTTTGAAGTTGCTAATACAGCATACAATCAAACAAGAGGGGGAAAAGACATAGAATTTACTTAAACTAGATGAAAGTTGAAAAAAGAATAATCCTCATACTAATTCATGAGAACAGAACCTTCTACTTCTCATTACCTTCTTGTTAAGAGCGTTAGCTTTAAATTTAAGTGAAAAATCAAGTCCACCAGGCTTCGGAGTACTCACAGTACTTGGCCTGAGTACAGAGACAAATTTCTTGACTTAGTCCCTTTCTTATTGAAAACTCTTTAGACTGATCATTTATCATTGCATTATTTACCTTCTCAAATCCCTGATCTTATTTTCTGGAGCAGAAATAGCACTATGTTTGTCCAAACCCTGCAACTAGAGAACTTTAGTTTCTCTAACAGCAATCATGTCTATATAGTATATCATCAAACAGCCAACTTATGCAAATTCCCAACCCTTTTGTTCTCTGTACTGATTGCAAGACCATTAAATGCCCATACCAGGCTGTAACTAGATATGAAATGGGACTGCTTAAAACTTTATGATCCAAATTAACCTTATCAGAGTCATTGCATGAAGATGATGAATTAGCATATGTGTGTTGCATGGCCCTCTCTGATGTCTTCAGGTGAAACTCCTGTGAAGATATAGAAAGCCTGAGCTTTAAAAATAATAGACAAAAACAAAAAAAAAAAACTGTTTCCACATTTATCTTTTCTCATACCTCCCCACCCACCCCTCAAAAAGATGACAGGAACATGTGGCATTTTTTGATATTTCAATTCTTTTCTCTTTCATGATATTATCAGATGAACTAGAAAACAAATATGAAGAGCTTACATGAAATTCTGGCAACTGTGGCATGCTCCTTTTGGGAAGTGGCAACGAAGGAGCATCAAGAATCTATATCACGGAAATAATTAGAGGGAGCATAACAAATATGCACTAAGATAAACAAAAACCAATTATATATACAGCAAATACCAACTTTTCTGTTCAATGGGCGGGCTTTAAATCTTTGTGCAGCTGCTGTCCCATGCTCTGCCTCAGCGCCATTTTTGGGCCTAGAGGACATACTTATAACATTTTTATTATAGTTATATCTAGAAAAGGAAAAAGAAAAAGCAACATTGTATTACAGCAGCAAACCTTATCCTGTGTGCTCTATGCGCTGTTTCAAGGTCAGGCTCTCTAGGAATAGTAAGCTTCAGTTTGGCAGGTCTAGAGTTTTGTTCAACTGTAACATCCTGCAGAAATATAATGAAAATGACATAAAAAAGAAAGTTTTATCAAGATGAGAAAAAGATAAAATTGTCTTCTATTTAAAAAATCAAACATGAGGAAAATAAAAATAAAGATGAAATAAAAAGGATGAAAAAACTAAGACAGAAGAACAAGAACAATGCAAACAATATAACTAACGAAGTGTATATTTGCCAAATCTTTATACTAATTTAACCAAAGGAAGATTTTTAAGCTTTCTGCAATAGGTTTAATACCTTCTTAGGTGCTTTGTGGATAAAACTAATTTGCTGCGTTACATCTGCAACCTGTCATAGAGAACATGTAGTAAGCATTTGGAATGGCCTGTCTAAAATTATTGGGATGCCATTATTACTTAAGCCTTGGTAGGTTGCTGGTCCATGGTTCACTTATGTTCTATGCTAACAAGCCAAAAGTCATAACAGAGCTTCCACAAGTTTAAATAACTATGCCAATGCCAAATACAAACACCCCCCCCCCACCAAAAAAAACCAAGACTAACATCTAATTCTGACAACTTATTAGACTGTTATGCATGGAAGTTTTCTACTGACCTCTCATAAAGTTCCTGAGAGATTTTCTGACAATTTAAAATATATTCAAACATAAAAGACTATTTTGATAATATAAATCATTTACAACTTTTTAACCATCAAACATTTTACAGCAATAAATAGCCAAATCAGTTGCAATAATATAACAATAACAGACCTTACACAAGAGACCTCCCTCTAATTTCTGGCGCTTGGCAGCTTGACTTTCTACCCCAGAAGAGACAGATAGGCCTCCTTCATTGTCCTGAGCTAGTACCTTCTGAAATCTAAAAGAAAAGCAGGAGAATTGATAGCTAATATGAGGAAAAACAATGCTTTTGGCATCTCATGTTCCGACTAGGGCATTGCCATGGATTAGAGATATAGGCAATTGTTGCCACATAGTGTGACAGCATGTCAAAGGTACAAGAACCTTAGTTGAATCACCTGAAGACAACATTTTGGGGGGGCCGATTTTGCTTAGCCAGTTGACTGGCCGTAGGTTTCATCAATGTTGAACTCTTTGGCACCACAGATTTAACCTTGAAATTCAAACTGTCACTGGTTGTCTTACTGCAAAAGGTAAGTCCTACAAAGAATGCAAAGCAGAAGAAATTTAAAAAAAAAAATGAGGTAGAGATACTGGAGATAGCAGACATATAGAGGCAGAGACAAAGTATTGCAAACACAGATATAATGTTGTAAATAAAGGAAGCTGAGTGAAAAGAAATATCACGAATATAGCTCAATCAAACAATACAATGATGCAAGTAATTAATTTCAACATAATCAAGGTGCAAAAATCAAACAATGATATGAGAGTCTCAGATTAAATAGATAAGTTTAATAAGAGTAATCAACAAAACCAAAATTACAGATGTACAACTTCCGACTTGATGTTCACATTCACATGAGAATTTTAAGATGTTAAGTCATACTAGGGTGAGTGATTACTGTATCAGAATGATTACCGGTTGTAAGTTGTACTCTTTGCCTAGTAGCATTTTGTAGAATTCCACCCAGCAAGCTGGGTGATATCTTCTCACTTGTTTCTTTCAAACCTAGAAAATAGAAGACATATTAATCATTGACCCATACATCACAAGATGTGAACTCCATAACAAGGGAAAGAATTTATATAATTAAAATTGTTGACAAATACCTATATTCTCAATAATTGACTCAGAATATTCATTACGCGTTGGACCTTGAGAGTTGCTATCATCCACAGTACTTGTTTCAGGACAAGGGTTAACCTTGTCCAGGAAATTACCCTCTCTCACGAGTAGCTTGGCCACAAAAGCTGAATGAGAGAGAAAATATCATCCATGAGTCAAATATGATCCATGAGTCAATGATGTACAATTCGAGTAATAAAATCACCAAAAAAAATTATTATTAGCCAACACAAAGCTTATTCGCATTTAAGAAATTGCAGAACCTATTGACACGAAAGTAAATGGGTAAATACAAAGAGTAATCTTCAAATTAAGTCAATGCATAGTAATGCAGACGATGAGGTAGTTTTAGCACAGTAGCGACCCTTGATGGTGAGGGATAATTACATGAAAGCTGCAGCAAGGGAGGGAGAAGAGAAGAACACGAGGACAAATAGAATCTTCAGAACTCTAGGTAGCGAACCAGCTACCAACGATTAAATATGAACCTATTTTTAAAGACTTTGGGTTAACCGGGAAGATACTGCGAAGCTCAATACTTTTGTCAACTGTGATTAATCAAGTAAGCCAAAAATTGAACATTAGAAAAACCCAATCCAAGCCCGCAGAGGGAATGCACGTGTGGCATAGGGAGATATCAAGTTGGAAAAATGAAGAACGTAAGGGTTCAAAATCATATATGTAAAGAGGAAATTACTGACGAGAAGGAGGATAGCTTCCGGCAGTTTCAAACCAGCTTTCAGCTTTCCGAGCCTCAGCTAGAGTTTCTGTGCGACAGAAATCGAAGAAGCGAGCTGCATCAAACTCATAATCCAGGTCAATTTCATGGGCCACAAATACGTGCTCAACTTCCATGTCTTCTTCCTCCATCATCTCATTCATCTCTCGCTTTCTTCAATGCCCAACTCCCAATGTTGTTTTTCTCTTTAAGCTCGCCCTGAGTCTGTTTCAGCTCTGCTGCGGGCTATGGAGCTCCGAATCTGATCCAGATAACGAGCAAAACAAACCAGTTGCGCCGGCCAAACAGAAAATGAAACCTTCTGACTCAGTTCCAGTGGCTGATGAGAATGGATTTTGAGGGGTTTTTAAATGTTTAGAGAAGCCTTCATATGGACTATTGGCAGAAAAGAAAATGGAGAAAAAAAAATTAGGTAATTGAATATTATCTTTCCATTTTTAATTTTTGTTTTACAGGAAAGTTTTTTAGTTCCTTATAATTTTTCTCTATCCAAATAAATAAATCATAAATGATAGAATGAATCTAAATTCATTACCTTCTTCCACTTTTGTAATTGGAGAAGTTGTTTTCATGTGATTTAATTATAACAAGTATTGTTTTACTTCATCCAATAAATAAAAATTATTTATCAAAATTTATATATTCTAATATTTTAAAATTAAAAAATCCAATTGTTAATAAGTGTAAGTGTAAGTTTCGTAAATTTGGCAAATAAATAAATAATAAATTTATATTTAACTTTTATTTAGTTGGTGAGAATAAAAACTCATGTAGCGCATGGAACATTTAAGAATTTTGCTTGAGCATTGCTAAATAGTGACGAAGGCAAAGAGGACCACAGAATCTGGTCTCCCCCCCCCCCCCCCCCCTTCTCTTCTCTCTCTCTCTTTTTTTTTTTTTCTCTTCTTTCATGTTCAATTATATGTATTTTTTAAAATTTATTGTGTAAAATATAATTTTATCTTACTTATCCTCGCAATTTTTTGTACTCAATAAAATGTTTAAACTATTCATCTAGTTATTGTTATAAAATATGAATTTTTTAGTTGACTTCTGATTGCTTTTTGTTCATTTTTTCTAAATCTTCCTAATGTGAATTTTTTGATTGAATTATCAATAATAAGGCATATGTTATATTATTTATATTTGACTAAATGCATTAATTTTTTTTACTATGTCTATTTCAAATTTATTATGTATAATGTCTTATTATTTAAAAATATATAATATTTTTATTTTTAATAATTTTTATTGTTATTCTTCCATTATCTAAGTCCTTATCGCATAACTCACTATGAGATCCATTGCTGTATTTAAAAGAAAAAGAAAATGGAGACAAGTTTATATTATGCATATGAGAAAGAGAATGCAAGCTCAACACGTTCTTCAATTATTTTGTCACTCGTAAATCAAATACAACATGCAGTAGTATTTTAGTGTTGTTTTAATATCTAAATATATTTGTTAACAAAAATTTAATTATTGATCATGTCTTTTTTAAAAGAAATTTTATCATATACCGAATAAATAACATATAAAGCTATGGGTAAAAATAATAATAAAAAAGAAAAACCAAGACAGCTAACTGAATTGGCAGACACGGAAGGATCCAAATTTTGAATTTTGTGGCCTTACATGATATATCTCAGTATTTAAATTTAAATGCATAGGAACAATTAGGCTTGGGAAATTGGATGTTGAGGAGTAGGGATAAAAGTGTCAATTGGAGAGGGAGCATTGGATATGTTGCGTCCGTGGAAGAGAGTAGAGCATTAGTATAGGGGTTTGGGCTATGTTTCGGGCTGCGGAATCCTGTCGATGGCTATGAAAATTCGGCGCCTTCTTGATTTGCCCTTTGAGAATGCCAAGAATTACAAAATTGTCCCCAACGGTTCTCTGTGGTAGCCAGAGTGCATTGCAACAGGGGTCCCCCATCCCCCTTTTTTGTGCAGATTCATATGCATTTCAGCACATAAAGGCCAAACTGAAAGATGGTGACATTCTCACCCACCAAACATAATAACTCATGAATGTTGTCAAATAATAAAAAATAAATAACCAAATATATATATATATATATAGTCTTATATTGAAGCAATAGTTAAGGGAGAGTGTTTGAATCCATTAGATTCAGTGAAAGAAGCGAAGACGTACGAGATGAACGAAGCATCGTCTGGGGGACATTTAAAGCATAGGTTAGCTTGGACCCTTCCATTTCTTAGCCATATAAAATGATAAAAGTCTACATTGGAATTCAAACTAGGTGGAAATTGAATTTTCATGTCCTTTTAGATATTTGAAATCTCTTCGTTCAAATATCTTAAATTTGATAGGAGCAAACATGTTTTTCCTCATGTCACTGACTTTATTGATCTCAAGACTTTATTTTTGTAAAAATATATGTTTGGAATTAATTTTTTCAAGTACAATACATTTTTTTTATCATCTCTTTAATTTTTTTGAGCTAAGCATCGAGCCTAAATAAAATTAGAATATTAGATAAAATAAATATAAATTATATGAAAATTTTTATTTATTTATAAATAAATATATATTTTTATAAATATATTTTTCAACAAAATTAACAACTAAGACTTTATGTGATTGAATTTACACTTGAATCTCAATTATGTGTGAAATTTAACATCTTTTACTAAGATAATATATAATATTAGACAAGAAAACTTGTAAACAACCTTTTTTTCTCATTGAGGGATGCATGTGTAGGGACAAAATATCCATCTCCAATCTCTTCGCAAAGAAAGCTACTAAGAGTATCACAACAAATTAGTAATTTTATGTTTAGTTTGATATTAATTAGGACTACTTAAATATAGATTGTAAAATTGAAGATACTTATGTAAAATGATTTGATTTCTTGTGGCGAGAATAACTTTGAATGGAGTATAATCAAAATCAAACTCTAATGCTTGTCTCGAGTTTTAGAATAATTCTATTTTGACCCTATTAATATATGATTTGATCACATTTAATCCTCTTAAATATTAAAATTCTATTTTAATTTCTTTAATTGTCAAAATCAAATAATTTCTGTCCTCAACTTTAACCTTCGTTAAAGTGCTAATAGAAAAGCTCTAAGTGCCAATGTTTTTTTATATAACATTATATGTCACTTTAAAATTTTTTTTATGCAGTGCCATGTTATATCACAATGTCTAGTTAAATTTTTCCTTTTACTTTTTTTTCCATATCTTTTCTCTTTCTTTTTTGTCCATCCTTTCTTTTCTATGTCATACCACAATGCGTCTTGAATATCTGTAGGAAAATACTCCCACAATTTCTAATCAAGGAGCCTGCAAGATGGTGGTCCTCTTGCATCTTTGTGATTGAGATAGAAATGAAATCAGTGTTGAAAAATAATTTGTTTCCCTAGTAGAGGAAGAGGACATAGAAGCTCTCCCAAAAACGGAGGTGCTTAATGGTTAGCTTTTAGTCAATTTTGTTGGGCTTTCTTTAAATGTGCAGAGGTTACATTATAATATCATCGTCATCTTCCATTTGATAGAAAACATTCCATTGGGGCTTTTTTTTAAAATACTAATGAACAGAAGTTTTATTAAACATCGAATCATTCATAAGTACATTCTTCCTCAACTATAGGAAGGACTTCAGATACACAATCAAACCCACACCAAATAACATTAAACATCTAGTAAGCACATTCATGTGCAACCATATTATAAAGAAAACTAATTCAACTTAAAGAGAAAGGTGAATTTTCTTCTAAATACATTTTAATATCTTCTACCAATGCTAACATTGGCCACTGACAATGAAAAAATTCTAAGACAACATCGACAATGATCTTGTAGTCACCTTCTATAATAATTTTAGCATAAAGTTGAATTAAAGTAATTTCACAGCCTTTAAGAATGGCCTTTGCTTCTACCTCCAAGTAGATTGGGACCAAGGGCGGACCTACGTTTCAGCCCCCACTCAATTTTAAAAAAAAATAGAAATATGGTAGAAGAATTAAATTGAAAATTTGGTAAGGACTAAATTGAAAATATTTCTTGAAGCTAGGCTCTTGTGTAATTCTGCCCAAACTTCAGGGGGCAAATCGTAAATTCTCCATTTTTTCCAGAAGCTTCCCCACGAAGCATGAACCACCACCAGCCCCCAACCCCCATTGACAGTAAATTCTGCGTCTGCCACTGATTGGGACTAAAACTTATTAAACCACATAGCCTTAACAGCACTTGCCTCATCCCTAGCCATGATTGCTATAGCTACTTCTCCTTCCTACCAGCCAATGTCCACATTTATCTTTAGGCAATTCTTTAAAGGTGGAGTCTATGAGGTGGGATGGTGTAGAACGAGTTGCACCTCTGAACCATAAAGCATATAGATCTCCATATGCAAATCATTCTCAGCTAGCATACCTATCCTGTTTAGATCAAACTTAATATGTTCAAAAATCAAATCACTTTTTGCATCTCAAACATGCTTCAGAATTATAGCAACAACTACTTCTATGCGAGTCTAGTCATTCAAGCTTGGAAGAACATCCAGTTTATTGTTTACACATAAAACTATAACCAAAAAACTCAATGGATTAGTAAAATGAAAGAAATTTAAGATAATCTAAGAAGCCTAAACCAAATCAGTTGGGTCATTTCGCAGGTAGCCATGATATGCAAATCTGATTCAATGGCCAAATTACAAATAGGACAACTAATTTATGAAAGATGACCAAATGTCTTGATGTGGTTCCTAACTACCACCATGCCTCTTGCAAACCTCCATAACATTATCTTGAGTCAATAATGTTTAGGAGTGTAAGTTTGAGATAGGTGCCCTAGAGCCAATTAGGATTGAGCTCTATTATATCTATGACTGTACTTTCTGTATTGATTTGATAATATGTAAAGG
>JANHAO010005892.1:0-22185 GCA_026873985.1 Saraca asoca | reverse complement strand
TGTTGTCTGTCTGTTGGTTGCTGTTGGATGTTAGTTTTTGTTTTGTAGGGTTGTGTTTGTTTGTTTTGGTTTGTTGTGTGGTTCTGATTGTGTATGAAAATGGGAGAGTGGAACCATTGTCACTGGTATGGATGAACAAGTGAGATGCAAGAGGAGGGAAATTGGAGCGAAAAGAAGCATGGGGCCACAAAAAAATCACTTCAAATGTGGGGTGAAAACCTAGTGAAAAGGGAATAGAAAATTTCCTTACTGAAAATGCCCATAACATCAAAATAGTGTTTTTAAATTGCAAATTTTATAGGGTTCTAATTGTCATTTTCACACATTTTTTTCTCTCTTTTTTGTAAAACCAAACAAAATAACTTTCTTCACTCTCATTTTTCACTTCATCCAAACACAAAAGATGAATACATTTTCTTTTGTTCCTATTTTTACGGCACCCTATTTTCTTATTGGCTCCAACCAAATAAAGCCTGTTATGTCTAACATTCTAGACTATTGTATTTGTTATTAAATATTTCCACTGTTGTATTCTAGTCAACATAGGAAGTCTTAAGTTCTTAATTGTGCATGACAAAATAGCATTTACTTATAATAGCCATTTTCATTTTAAATTCAAGAGGATATTGATCCTTTACAAAATGTGATAGAATAGAAACTGGAAGTTATAGTTTACTGTGGATGCCCTAGATAATCAATTAATGCTTATAAACATTTGTTGTTTCTAAAGCTTATTAGTGACCTGTGGTATATTAATTGTGTGTTTTATCTTATAAGGAGATAAGTTTTATTTGAAAGAGAGAAAGAAAGTGGCCAAAAACACATTAACATATCCTCTTAGTAAGCAAAACAGAAATAAAGAAGCAGAAGACAAAAACAGCTGAATACATCAACTTGATAGGGTTGTCAGCCCCATTAATATTCATCAAATTCACACAGTTTCAAAAAATCCATTGGCTGAATACTGTTGAGAATTTAAGAAGAAAATCTTATGCTTGAAAGTTTTTCCATAATTCAGATGCTAATTTGTTAATGAGAATTGATTTCAATACATCATGTACTGGATAGAGATTTTTAAGTTGTTGCATTGTATTAATTCTGATCTAGACTTGTTATTTTGATACTGACCCTAGTTGTGCATAGAATCAATCATTAGACCACTTAATCTGTTGGCAAAATTTTTTATGTATTTATTTCATAAAGATTTATCTTGAAGCTATGGCAACTAGCTCTTGAAGTTTAGATTTTTGTATTTTGTAGTTTGATTTGACAACAAAGATTTGATGAAGAAAATGAATGTGTAAACATGAAATATTTTTCCCGGTACTTGTGTTGATTATTAACAGCTGAAATGGGAAACTTATGCTACATTTATATGATACAAGAACTACCTCTTTCTATTTTCATTTTCTGGACAAAGGCACTAGGTCACACTTCTATAGCATAGAACATTTCTAAACGTGAAAAAATTGACTTCAATTATATGTACTGTTATTGTAAATGTTGAGAAATAATTAGAAGTAGGGAGAGGCCAGAGAGAATGTGGGAGAACACAAATATATAATTGAATGATAACAGCTGAATAAAAAAGACCTAACCTAATGCTCTATTTATATAGAGTTCCTATGAAACACAAAGACTTTAATATCCTTAACTTTAGGTGCACCACAGGCAAGCCCATAACATAACCTAATTACTAAAATATTACTTTCTAACATTAAACAATTACTTTCTAATCTAGGAATTTTATATGACTGAATGTTCTTTTTCAGCAATTTTTTTATTGGCAATTAATCTATTCATTTAGGAGATTTCTATGGTACTCAGTGAATTTTAGAGCATATAGCACTATAAGCTTATGTGCAGTAACAACACTTGCAAACTTTACTGGCTGTAACAAGTCTTCACAATTGATAATTTAAATTTAAAAAAATATAAATTAATCTAAAAACCGTAAACAATGGTCTACACCATTCTATTTTGCTACTTGTGATTCTTGACTTTATCTCAACCACATATGAATGTCTATAACCACCTCAGTTCCATAAACAACCATGTTATAGCTACCATCACACGCCATTTCAATTTCCAAATCTCTTTCCCTCATCTTGATTCTAGATCTGTAGCCTCACTTCAAAATGAATGCCCATAACCACCAATTTCCATTGTCTTCCCGATTGAATCTGAATCCAATAACTTCAACGTTAATGAACCTTCATTGATTCCTGTCACTTATTCATCTACAAGGCTCTTTAAATCTCCCCATTCTCATAGATTCTTTTGAACTTTAAAATGCATAATTTGAATAGATTTTAAAGTTGACAATAAAATTTCAAAAAATAGATCAGTTTGCTTGTTAAGCAGGTTTGTTTGTTAAAATAAATAGACGGTTGAGATTATGTTTTTAGAGCTAATATCGAATAAGATGTTGCCACCTAACTCAAAGCATTATATGCTTTGGTTTTATATACGCTGCTATTCTATACACTGAATACAAAAGACCTAACCTAATGCTCTATTTATACAGAGTTCCTATGAAACACACTCTAATATCCTCAACTTTGGGTGAACCACAAGCAAGCCCATAACATAACCTAATTACTAAAATATTACTTTCTAGCAGTAAACAATTGTTTTCTAACCTAGGAATTTTATGTAACTGAATTTTCTTTTTCAGTAATATTTTTATTGGCAATTAATCTATTCATTTAAATAACAAACTGGTATTTCAGGCGCCCTGGTGGGGATCGGATATATGGAGTCTTTGACCATCAGTTACCTGCTGCTTTGAAAAAACTCCCTTTTGATCGTCATCTTTCAGTTAAAAATGTCCAGAGAGTTGTTACAGAAGCTGATGGGTATCAGCCCCATCTCATTGCTCCAGAGCAAGGGTACAGAAGACTTATTGATGGATCTATTGGCTACTTCAGAGGCCCAGCTGAAGCCTCCGTGGATGCTGTAATTTCTTCTAGACTTTATATCATGTCTGAACTTCCATTTAACGAGACTAAAATTTATGCATTCTATTACATTCTTTGGTCTGGTTCATTAAACATACATGATGGAATTATTGGATGTTGATACACATCAAATCTAGTTGTATATGATAGCCAACCAATAGGATATTTGATTGTCTAGGTATCATTCACATATGCTTCTCTTATGGGATAAATTGGTATTTATGTCTCTTTATGGTGCTCAGCAAATGGTTTCTTTATAGAGTCTCAATGTGGGGCATGTAGATGGATTGACTAGCTTTGCATACATGATGTGTTTTTCTTGTTTGACATTGTTTTCTATGTTTTCTTGCTTTAGTAGGATAACTTATTTTCTGCTCGTCTACATCTTTCTATTTCTGCCTACAATGTTTCTTTTACCAGGAAAAGA
Organism: Saraca asoca; assembly: GCA_026873985.1. Taxonomy (NCBI): domain Eukaryota; kingdom Viridiplantae; phylum Streptophyta; class Magnoliopsida; order Fabales; family Fabaceae; genus Saraca; species Saraca asoca. Next base: position 18,798 of record JANHAO010005892.1, on the reverse strand, counting down.
CATTCTTCAACATTGCTATCCCACTTTCTATTTTCCAAATTTACACCTTATACCTATCTTTCTCGGTCATATTTGAACAATTTGTGAAGGATTCTAAGGCCAAAGTAATGTTATTTCTAGTGAGAACCATTACACAAACGAGATATTTAATAGCATATCAATTTCATCTATCTTAACTCTAGTACTTTTCATGCATTTCCCACCAAATCAACACAAACCTGGGCCAGTTTACTTCCTTAGAAGAAGAAATTTTATCTTGAAGAACAAAATAAATATAAGGACGATAAGATATCCTTCTAGGAAAGCCCCCAAATACAATAGTTTGTAAAAATAAACAAGCTCATCAATGCAAAGAAGTTCTCAAATCCACTGTATTGTTAGGAAACTCCTATCTGGGACATCTTAAAATCCCAAATAAATTGCTGCGGCCATCTTGAATTCTTACTATCTTTTTCTTTTTAAATTTCTTTGTAACCTTGAATCAATTCCCAAGCTTGAAGTGCATTTTTCTTTGATTCCCAACCATAATATCCATACATTTGAAGACTTATTGCTTTCCTTGTGGCTATCTTCAGAGGTTTCATTGCATCCTCACTGACTTTAATTGTGTTTGTCAGTTCATCTTTTTCTTTTAGTTGCTAATGTTCCTTATATTCCTTTATTTGCCTTCGTGGTTTGTGTTTTACAGTATTTTCTACTTTAGTTCTATGTGTTAACCATTACATGCTTTCTTCACTTCCTCAGGTTCACTTCATTTTAAAGGAACTTGTTCGGAAGTCCATTGCTGAAACTGAGGTAAGCAATGTTTAATTTGGTATAACTCCAAGACAACCCTATGATTTTCAAATAAAACACTTGTAAGTGGATTTACTTGTCATGCAACAAATAATTGCCATCTTTATTCAAGGATGGTATTTATAAGAAGCCATTTATCTTTGAGGAAAAGGAAAAGTGGAAAGTATCTTTGGTAAGAATGTTCTGATTTGCCGATGGAACAAGGAGATGAGACATATAAATTGAAAAACATTACAACTTCCATAGTATTCATTCTAACTTGAGGTATAGAGTGTATACTTTAGTGTATAATTGACAAGGTTCTTTCTCATAATTAGGCCAACACTAACACCTGAAATATTTTTGAGAAATGTATAATTTAGAATTCTTTATACATATTTCCCTGTGCTTGTTGTGGCTTATCTCCAAAGTTACGCTGAGTCCCATTTTTTCTGTCATTGTCATTAGCATTGTATAAATTTGGTACTAATTGTAACAAGTGAATGCTTTGTCAAGATGTCCTATATGCATACTAATTTGTGATGGCCATTGGAAAAAATCTTAAGAAATATAATGGAATGGATCTCTACAAACAGATTATGCACTATATACCCAATACTTTCTACGGATAACATTTGTAATCACAATTCCAAGATTTTTTTCTGGGTTATTGTGTAGTTTTCTTTGTAAAACTCCTTATTATTGTTTGTTACATAACATTGGATTTATACCCATTATATTCAATTCATCTCATAATGACACCAGCTAAAATTAAAAGTTGGTTCTAAACATGGTAGCCAAAGGAAAATTCACTTTCAAAGTTAGTCAGTAGCTAACATAATCTATTTGCAGTGGTAGATTTAATCTATTAATTGACAATGCATAAAATAGTACTTTATTCCATTTACCAGCTATATTTGGTAGTAATAATTTTTTTTCTTCTATGGGAGAAGGGTAGATGAAAGTTGTAAACTCGTACAAAATCTTTTTTATGCTATCATTGACAGAGACAATATAGAAGTAACTGCTGTTTAATGAAATTGACTTAAATTGTTCAAGAATAAATTTGGGGTTGGAAAATGTGGAGGAATGAAGTGGTCCAGGCAATATTTATGATAAAAGACAAATGTTATAAGAATTGGTATGATTGGAAAAATTTACAAACATTAAAAGTAATTTTTTGATGAAAGGAGTTTCTGCTTATTTTGTTTATTTTCTCTTCCTTTCTTTCTAGGTTTCTTTAGTTTAGGAGGACTGTTAATCTGCCTGTCCTTGTTTGTCACTTTTCCTCTAATAAGGACATCATTCATTAAAAGAAAATTTGCTTATAATTTTTCTCCAATTTATTACTGGTTCAACTAATGAAGGTTCCGGTGGTAGTAGAATTTCTTTTCTTTGATTGAAAAAGAATGTTTTACTAAGAGAGAGTGAAATAGGTAGCTGGTGTCTGTAAGATTTCTCATGATTGAAATCCTTATTTATCACCCAAAAAAGTGGTTAAAAATGAATTCATATGCTCCAAGAGAAAAGGCATACAAGTTGACAAAAACCCGTCACCATAGGTATCTGTTTTTCGCATTTTGGAGGAATTTCTGAGTTCAAGTACATTGCCTTGTACATTTTATTCCTGAAAATGGAGACTTTTTCTTTTTTTTTTTTTAGTTTTCTTGTATAATTTTTAGATGTGTATAATTTTTTTTTTTTTTTGGAAAACCAAAATTTTATGGGGTAGTTTTTAATCACTAATGGAAGCATGATGTACCATTAAGGTATGCTGAGGTTATGGAGCAGTTTTCTGTCCTCCCTCTAGGACCGCAAACAAAAATAATTATAGCATATTACAGTGATAGCATAAAATATGGAACTAGGATATCATGTAGAATTCTCCCATTAAGGATGTCTGCAAGGATACCCCATAAACATGTATTTTTTTTCTTTTTGGCTAGTTAACATGTCAAGACAACCATTGGTTTGTATGTTATGGGAATTAAACTCTTCTAGGAAGGACATCTGAATAGGGAACTAATCTTACAGGAGTGCTAATTACTGCATGCAGGAACTGAAAAGATTTCCAACACTTCAGTCTGATATAGCTGCTGCTGCAAATGAAGCATTGGAAAAATTTCGAGATGAAAGCAGGAAGACAGTTTTACGGCTAGTGGATATGGAGTCTAGCTATCTGACAGTGGAATTTTTCCGGAAGATTGCTCTTGAACCAGAGAGGAATCCAAATCCAAATTCAAACCGGAATGCTCCAAGTCCAAATGTGGACAACTTCGATAATCACCTCAGGAAGATTGGTAATTAGTTCCTAAGAGCCTCTTGTGCGCCAAAAAAAATATCTTCATGTCTCCTTAAATCCTCACTACAAATCTTCTCATCTCCCAAATTTTTGTGCATCTTCTTGTTTCTATAAGATTAATAGTTAATTATATTGAGGATTCATTCCTTAGTTTTAGATTAGATGTCATCTTTAATTCTTCGTACTTATTCCAAACTCTGATCTAAATTCTACATTTTTAGGGATCTACAGAGTTTCAGAGCAGACACTCCTAATTTTAAATTTGCTTTTCCCCCTTAAGACAAAGGAAATAATTATGTTATTGTTAAAATATACTGTTCCTTGTCTCAGGATCAAACGTGAGTGCTTATATCAACATGGTTTGTGATACACTTAGAAATTCTATACCAAAGGCTGTGGTCTATTGTCAAGTTAGAGAGGCCAAGAGATCATTGCTTAACCACTTTTATGTTCAAGTTGGGAAGCGGGAGGTATGATTTCATATCTTTTGGCTAAAATTTTTCACATTATTATTTGTATGATTGACCTAAGAATAAGTTTTAAGTTTTGTGGCACTTGCTTAAGCGTACTTAAGTATGATGCATCTGTTCTGTCCAATAGAAAACTTAATGAAATCCCTGGTCTGAGTCGGAAAAGATTTTGCCTATGGATAATGATGAAATGTAACAAACGCTGGATATGTGAATCTGTTATCTTTATATTGTCCGATGAAGTCTAAATTAGGCCATTAAGACATGTAGATGGAAAGATGTGGGCCTTGAAGATGAGGATGATAATTCAGGTTTTGATTGTGATTTCTCCCTTAGATAACTCACTAATTTATAGGGATTGCACTAAATTTTGTTTTTCTTGCTTTGCTTCTTGTATAGACATAAACTTATGTAGACTCACTAAACCAATCATAAAGTGACAAAAAAAAAAGGGGTGCCAATGTTTTTGATGTGAGATGAGATATGTGTTATGGTGTATATGTTCGGAAAGAAATGCTAGAATTCTTAAGCAGCAATATGCAATATCAATTTATGTTCTCGGTGTAAGGTAAGATTATGTTTGTTATTCCACTTTGGCTTGAAGTTCATGGATTCTTCCCAGGGATTAGGATTCTGTTTCAAAGATTTGATTGGGTGGTTCTGTTTATTTTCATATGACCTTTAGTCTTTTAAGGTTTTCTTTCTTCTGAGGATTGCTCATTCTCTTTTCATGTACTCTCTTTCTTTCTCTTAATAATATTTTCTTTTTTCTATTCAAAATGATAATAACAACACTGTGTGCTGTATTGTGCAGAAAGCGCAACTGGGTGCAATGTTGGATGAAGACCCAGCGCTTATGGAAAGGAGAACTCAAATAGCTAAAAGGCTTGAATTATACAAGCAAGCTAGGGATGATATCGATTCTGTGGCTTGGAAATGATAGAAATCCCAACAAATACCAAAATCTGTCTTTTTTTTTTTTTTTCATCCACATGATAAGATAGATTTCAATCATAGATACTGAAAATCAAAATTACATGATTGCTGCAATGTGATTGAATGTAATTCCTTCTCCTTTCTCTACAAAGATTGCTCTAAGCTCTTATGTTGTAATACTATGACAGTTGGTTTTCTTAATTAAAGTTGACATTTTTTCCATTTAACTTACTAGTCAATTTTCTCTAACTCAATGACTACGCTCTGTGATTTGGAGGAATTCTAGGACAATGAAAAAAATAGAAAAAAGATCACCCATAAATTTTATAATGACCAAAAATCGGAGAAGATAAATTATTATTAAAAAAAAAATCTTGGAGGCCAAAAAGAGGCGCAAGTTTAAAGCTATCAAATATTGACCAAGAAGCTAGTATGGAACTTTGCATAGATTTTATCTTATTTTTAGTGTAACTAAATTTAATTCTTTCAAAATGGAAAATTATATATATAAATTATGAGATATATATAGTTTTATCTTAATGAAAGACATTTTCCATATTTCAAAGTTAGTAGTAGAATAAATATTTGTATTACAAATAAAAAGCAAAAATAATAATGAATAACATTTACAGATTTGCACAATAAAATTGCAAAAAGATCATGAACAAAATTTTACCAATTCAGACAACTACATCAACAAGATACACGTTACTTTACTCACACAAACGAAAATAAGATAATATTCAGAAAAAACATCTTCTATAAAAATGATTTTATTTATTTTGTAGTTATAATTATAAAAAAATTCAAACAATAAAAAATATTTTATTTGTACAAGGTGAATAATGTAATGAAAAAAAAAATCCATTATTTTAATGAAAAATATATATTTCTTTGTTACCATATAACTCCACACATTATTTTGTTATATAAATAACATAAAAATCTATTTGTTATATAAAAGAGCAAATAAAATTTTGCTATAAAAAATATTGTCATGGACTCCATCAAGGAGGCACTTGATGTGGCGTTGGAGGTGAAGGATCTGCTTCCAACCAGCCGACTTTAACTCCAAATCATATGCTTCAATTAGTCACAATCAATATCCTCTCTCTTCCTTAAGATTTTAATTTTTATGTGTATGTAAATAAAATAAAAATAAAAAGTTATTTCCTTTACATTCGCATCAATAAAATAAAAATAAAAATAAAAAATATTTTCATAGACTCCTTCAATATACCATACTCTATATGCTTATTTGAATTACACAAAATTTCATCAACTAATTTATAAATAATATGATTTGAGTTTAGAGAAAAATTTTAAAATTAACTGTATATACTTAATGTTTTGATCTATTCTTTTGAACGTCAACAACTTTGAGTTGAAGGAAAATGATACCATCAAAATTAGGTAAATGAAAAAAAAATTACATATTATATTAAAAATCAAATATTTATGCGTGTCTAACTTTTTGTCACGACTTAGTTATTATATATAACTATATTCTTTTAATATTTTAATTTAATTGTCTCAATTATTAAGTGTGAGTTGTGATTTCAAAATTTATTATTTAATATATTAAAATAATTAAATTACTGTTTTGAAAATATCAAATTGTTAAATAGTAAAATTTTATTTATCCAAATGCTGTCACATACTAATTGATGTCTTTTTCAGTAATTTTGTAATTATAAGTGCTTGTATATGTAATATTCAAAAAGCACTTTTAAATTATGTATCAAAACATAATTAATTTATTTTAAACAATGATAGCAGAGCTTAATTCATAAGTTCTTCCTGTATAAGCAAAAGCGGAGCTATCAAGATGGATTGAGTTTAGTGGATGACTAGAATTTATCAAGTTTGCTTAAACCAGAGGATTTTAATTGAAAAGTGTTGCTTTCTTGGACTAATGGATTTTTCTAGATTAAAAAAAAAATTAAATTCGTTAGATTTTTCTGCAAAGTCTAGCTCTTTGCTCTCCGACTCCGAGACGAATAATTGAATTTTAAATCCTTAAAAACAATAAAGATGATATAACAATGTTGCAGTTGCACTGTTTTATCATTTTTGCTCTAAAAATAATTGTCATATCAATAATTTTTTAATTATTTTAATGACAACTAATACAAAAACTTGATTGGAAATAATTATATAACTGAAGAGTTAAATTAACATCAAAATTCTTTGAGGGATTTGATTAAATATAATTAAATAATTGAGTGACTAAATTAGTATTGAAAATTTTTGAATGATTAAATTAATGTAAATTAAATTAATGAGAGATTAAAATAAGTGTTTAATCTTAAAATAAATGAAAAACATGTACTAAAAGATAACAACAAATCTTAACCTACATCTCTTTTTTTTATATTTATGAATATCAGAATCGTGATATAAAATCTATAATAAAATTTAATTTTCTTTACAATGAGACCACACGAAAGTAAAAATAAAAAATAAAATATGAAAATTTGACCATGAAAACTAAAAGAAGTGGAGCGTTGTGTGTGGGTCCCCCTGATACTTCCTTCCGAAGGAGTTAGCACTCATTGGTTGCAACTAGAAACACGAAGGACGCTAACTATTCCAATGGATTGGACCCACAAATATGCTTTCTCAAGTTATCGTAATTTTAAAATAATAATTAAAAAGAAAATAGATTTTTTTGGTTCTCTTTATTAATTCATTCATATATAGCTTTGAAGAAAATATATTTTATCTATTTAAAGTTTATCTTTGAGATAAATTATCCCTCCAAAATTTAAAATTAAATATTTCAATCCCATAAACTATTCTAAAAAAAAATAGTTAAATAGGATGTTAAATTTAACCAAAAAAATGAATAAATTATGCCAGATACAAACTCCGTGGGGTAATTTGTCTTAAATGCAATTTTTGGAAACAAGGGTAAAGTGTATTATTCCCTTTATTATTTAAGAGTTTAAAATTATTAAATATTGATCAATCAGATTATATATAATAAATAATTAGAATTTAAATATAATTTTAGTTTCACTAAAATACAAATAAAATTATTTTGATTTCTTAATTTAAAATACTCAACTTTAATTTTTTTAATATATTAATTACTCAATTTCAATCCTTTGTTAAACTCTTACATTTAAATTCTTCTTTTTTTTTGTTTTTATCGTTGGCTTAATAAGTTTAGTATATATACTAAATTAATTTTCAATAACTCTTAATTTTAATTTAATAAGTTAACATGTGAGGATTTATTTAATAATAATAATAATAAAGTATTAAAAAAATAGCATAACAAAATTGGTTGGATTTCCCTTCCAAAATAACATCAAGTGTGTGTTTGGTGTATGAAAAAAAAATAGCTTTTAACTTCTTAATTTGATTAAATATATTTTTTTATATTTTAGAGGTGTTTGGCATAATAATTTTTTTTAGAAAAAAAAGTTCTTTTTTTAAAAATCATTCCGAATAATTTATAATTTATTAAAATAAAATTTTCTATTACTTTTTACTAATTTATCTCTCTCTTTTTTATTAATTGATAACTTATATCCTAATTAATAACCCTGATTTTTAATATTTATTTTTTTTAATATCATACTATATTCGATGGTTTTTTTTTACATAGCTAAAGATGAGAAAAAAATCTTATATATCATTGCATATTTAGTCTATATCTATTAATTCAACATAGATAAATAAAAATGAGTAAGTAAATAAATAAATATATGATATCATAAAATATAATTTAAATAAATTTTAGATAATTTTATTCTTATTTTAAATATTTTAATTACATTAATATACTTTAGTCTCAAAATAAATATAAATTAATTTATTTAATATATTATATAATCATATTAATATATCATTTTATATTATTTTACATTTATAAGTTAGTTCAATAGTTAATTTTATCAAATACTTTTAATACAATCAGTTAACTTATCAACTTTCAGATTTCAGGTAACAGTTAGCTACTTGTGCCAAATAAACTCCTATTTAGTATAAATAACTGATAAGCTAGTTGATAGGTGATCAATTAACTATTTTACTAGGTATTAGTTATTAGCTGAAAATTGATAAACTAATTGATTGTATTAAAAGTATTTGATAAAATTAGCTGCTAAGATATGTTAATATAATTAAATAATATACTGAATAAATTAATTTATATTTATTTTTAGACCAAAATATATTGATGCAATCAAACTATTTAAAATAAGAATAAAATTATCAAAAACTTAATTAAATTATATTTTATAACATTATTTATTTATTTATTTACTTACTTATTATATTTATTTATATTGAATTAATGGACATATATTAAATATGCAATAATATATGAGTTTTTTTTGTCCTATTTAGTTTTGTGATAAAAAAAAATCAAACATAGTATAATATTAAAAAAATAAGTATTAAAAATGAGAGTTTCTAATTAGGACATTAGTTTATTAATTAATCAAAAAATGAAGATAAATTAGGAAAAAATAATAGAAAGTTCTATTTTAATAAACTATAAATTATTTAGAATAATTTTTTAAAAAAGAATTTTTTTTCTAAAAAGCTAACGTATTAAACATGTATAAGATATAAAAAAGAGTTATTGACTAAGTCAAAATGTTAAAAATTAACTTTTTTGATACACCAAACACTCACAAGTCTAACTTTTTGCTCTCCTTCTTAAGGTCAAAGACCGAATAATTGAATTTTAAATCCTCAAAAAACAATCAAATATAGTATAAACACATGTTTAATCCTATGCTAATTTGATTTGTATTAATTTGACTGTTAAAACATTTTAATATCAATTTAACCTTATAGTTATTCAATTACACATATTTCATTTATTCTGCTAATTTATTATTTAAATTTTTAAAATGAGTTATGATATAACAATTAATTTGTTGATGTAACGATGTTACACTATTAATGTAATCATATATTTATCATTTTTGCTCTAAAAATAATTGTTATATCAATGATTTTTCAATTATTTTAATAAAAATTAATACAAAAATTTGATTGACCATAATTATATAATTAGATGACTAATTTGATACTAAAGTTTTTTGAGGAATTTAATTGGATATAATTAAATAACTAAATGACTAAATTGATACTAAATTTTTTTGAAAGATTAAATTGATATAAATTAAATTTATAAGAAATCAAAATAAATATTTAGTCTTAAAATAAATGAAAATATGTACTAAAAAGTAATAGTAAATCTTAACATACAACTATTTTTAGACATGTGAATATCATAATAGTAGATGTAGAGTTGACAATCAAATCTAATTTTTTCTATGAGAAGATGTAAAAGTGGAAATAATATAGGGAAATTCCACTGATACTTCTTTCCCAAGAAGTTAGCACTCATTGGTTGGAAATAGGAACCCTAAGGACCCTAATTATTCCAATGAATTGGACCCACAAACATTCCTTCTTAAGCTAAGCTAATTTTAAAATAAAATTTTAATTAAAAAGGAAAATAGATTTTTTTTTATTCATTCATATATAACTTTCATGGTTCTTGCGGTTGGATATTGCATTATGGATTTGACATCTAACCCAAACCGGAAAGTTTTGGTTGATGATCAGTAGCATTATAAATAACCATCCACAACTTAGTAAATATAATAATATAGAAGGCGTACTGTTTCTTTCTGTATCAAAATCTTTATTATCTTATTGAAATATTTTCACTTAAAAGTAAAATTTATCACGTGTCATATTTATATAAAAAAATTTCCACCAAAATTATCATGTATTCTGATCTCTAATCTATTCAGCAACAGATTTTTTATTTGAATTTGTTAATAGTGAATTTTAGTTTGAAAAATGATTTTTTTTAACAAATTATATATTAAAAAATGTAAATATATAAAATATTAAAATTAAATTTTTATAAAATTTATCTAATGAAAAATGAATTATCTACTACTGATATTCAATCTATTAAAATTTAATTTAAATTATATATATACAAGTAATAAGACATACATTAAAATTATAGCTTTAAGCAATTCACACTCGTCAAATACAACTAAAGGGGAAAAAATTTAAAACATAACAAACCAATAAAATTCTTAAAATCTTAAGTAAAATACTATCCCTCCCGTGCACTTTTGAAAATGCAGGGAAATTTTGTATATATATATATATATTTTATAAAACACAGGGATAATATTGACGGTAATATCTGGTCAATAGGTATGAGTCCGAAATTACCTCAAACTGCAAGCTAAAGACGTGAGTTAATAGAAAAGAAAGAGTAAAAAGAGGAGGAAGAACAACCAATACCAGAAATTTTTATCGTACTTCGACTAAAGTCAATTCGTCCCTTACGTCCATGGTGGATTTATTAGCTTTGTGTGATAGTTTTTCTGTGTATCTCAACAGAGATATAGTATTAGCTAGCTCACTATGTTACTATTCTGGTAAAGTGTTTGCATGCAATTTTCACTATCTCTTTTACAGTGGTCTTCCCCTTATTTATAGAATAGGGGAGGGTTACAAGTGTAATTTGGTAAATAACAAAATGATTATCTCTATCGCATTGGGCAATAAATGTTAGGTATTGGATAATAAATACTAGGCAAATCACTGTCGGACTGTTGGGGGCTAATATGTCGATTTTGGAGGCTGACCTGTCAGTTGGGAATGTGTGCCCCCAACTGGTGATTAGGCTTCCATTCTCGTGCTCAGCTCACTATCATAGCGACCTGGACTCGCATTGGGTGATCTCTTAGCCACTAGAATTGATCTCATCATTGGATCCGTCTGGAGTGAGTTTACTAAGAGATGGTCTGAGCGCTGTGTTCCATTTAGCGAGTTGGTGCCCTTCCTAGCAATCCAGGTTCTTGCTTCAACTGTGACCTATGTTCTAAGTTCATGGCTAGCGAGTTGATACCCCTACTGAACGACCTCGATTGTTAGGCGATTTGGGCCCCCTTTTTAGCTGGGCTCAGTTTCTTATTGGGCTTTGGCCAGTCTATTTTGCATTGCCTAGAAAATATCCATAACATCAAGCCCCCCAACTCTCAGTTCGCTTTGCGAATGGGGAGCTATAGTCTACTGGCAAAGTCTTTGCTCATAATCTACAACATTGTCAAGTCTTTCATCTACAGTTCACCATTTAGTCAAGAGTCTTTGCTCATTGCCTGTTATGTTGTCATTTCGGGCCTCAATCTTTCATTTTATCTGCATTAGGTCATGCTTCCCATCGTGGATGTCTTCCAACTGTTGGCATGATAGTCTCACTTTGTTACGGATTATTCGATTTGGTACAGTTGGATACCCTCGGAACTCTTTGATGAAGTCGGGCTCGTCTATATAAGGTGTGGGAAGTCCTCTTCCCTTCTTCACAAAGTAACCAGATGGGTGCATTGAGTGATTCCCCCCCATATCTTTAAAGCATTGGCTTTCATTTACATGTTTTAAGGTATGTATGGTCCACTGCATGAGATCGTAAGGCGTGAATGGCCCGCTGCATGCGGTTCCCACAAGGTGTTCCTTTGAGGACTCTGGGAACTTGTCCGTAACCTCCTCTTGGTGCTAACAAGTTTAGCTCCTCCTTTTTTGCTATTTTATCCTCTGGTGAGCTAACTACTTGGCTTCCAACAGTGGCTAGGAGTTGCAAGGCTGAGGGAGGAGCTTCCAGCTTTGGAAGAGAACTGGGAAAAGGAGCTAGAACTATCCGCTTTACTCATTAGCCTTGCGACTTGTTATGGCTTATCCCTTTTAACTGGGTTTTTTTGTCTCCTTGTCCGATGGTGTCAAGTGTCTCTAGGCTTTCGAGCAGCTTGATGAAGCTGAAGGACGCTTTCCTTGCTCAAGAGGACTAGGGAAAACTTGTGCAACATCTCTGCTTGCTTCCAACGTTGTTTCTCCCACTCCAAGCACCTTGGGGGATGCTTAATTTGGATAAGCTATCAGCTTGGGCAAAGGGGGAGTTGGATCAGTTCTTCCTACATATCATGGCTGCAAGCTTGCTAGCATTCAACTTTTCCTTAGTTAACTGTAGGCTTGCTTCATTTTGTATTCTTGATCCTTTATGTAATTTTACCTCGTCGAAAGAGGTTTTATAATGAAACTTTGCCTTTTATTGTTCTTCCCGAATATGCCACAATAGCGATTTAGTGAGTCGCAACTGGCAACATTAATCCCTGCAAATCACAACTTAATCATCGTTAGATAAAATGAATGCTCGTTAAGCCGATCAACCTTAAACAATACTAATTGAACTAATGTGAAGGGACTCTAGTCAATAAATTATGACTTAAAAGGATATGCACCATATTGGATGACTAATCAGTCATATTAGTTCATTTTAGTTAGCAATAAGATTGAGCATTGGAACGCCTTTGTTAACCATGAGTTCAAGCACCAAAGTGCTGGAGTGTCTTCGTTGGTGCGAGATGAGGTGTCCACGTAGGTCCTATAGATGCATCTTAGCTTGCACAAGAGTTTGGTGCCTAAACACTTCTTGGACGCGAGGTCTTGATAGATTGTATGGAAGTGCCTTAATCTACGCAAGAGTTTGGTGCCAATGGCACTTCTTGGACATGGTTCTAGTGTTGTCCGCCAAGAGTTTGGTGCCTAAGGCACTTCTCGGATGCAGCCTGCACAAGAGTTTGGTGCGTAGCTAGCACTTCTTGGACGTGGAATTTTGGAGTTGTCCGTGTAAAAGTTTGGTACTCAAGGCACTTTTTGAATACGGCCCGTGCAAGAATTTGGTGCATGGCTAGCACTTCTTGGATGTTGGATTTTGGAGTTGTCCATGCAAGAGTTTGGTGCTCAAGGCACTTTTTGGACGTGGCCCGTGCAAGAGTTTGGTGTGTGGCTAGCACTTCTTAGATGCGAGGTCTTGAAATTGTCCGTGCAAGAGTTTGGTGTTTAAGGCACTTCTTGGACATGGCTTGCGCAAGAGTTTGATGCGTGGCTAGCACTTTTTGGATATGAGGTCTTCAAATTGTCTGCGCAAGAGTTCGGTGCTTGAGGCACTTCTTGGACGTGCCTTGCGCAAGAGTTTGGTGGTGGCTAACACTTCTTGGATGCGAGATCTTGAAATTGGGAGTCATGACCCACCGTTTGCGATCTGCAATTCTATAAGTCATTTGGCATGCTTTCGCTCGCTCTGTGGGTGACTCTTCGATTTCCTGCAGCTAGGCTGTCATAATTACTCCTACTTTCGATACACGTGCACGCCATGCTACTGTCAGCTAACTGCTGGTATTTGCCAAACCGTCAAATCATAGGTAGTTGATGGGCTCCCAGATCCAATAGTGGCATGCCTTATAAGTTGAAGGGGCTTTTCTCTTCCTTCTCACTTGCCATTGAAACTTCAAGCTCCCTTACTCTTCCTGGTCGTTTTCTCTACTAGTTACTACAGCCACTCCCTATAACTCACTACCATCAGCATCATTTCGATTCCATGGTTATTGTTTGGGTCCCCCTCATTGGAAAGCATCTTCATAAATAGTTTCAGACTTTCTATTCCAATCAGCCACAGTGAGTCTTTTTTTATTTTACAATTTTTGGATTTCTCTATTCCATGGTTTGTGTGAGGTTTGTTTGCCATCGTTTGAGGGATGAGAGTGCTAGTTGAGGTTGATTGCCTGTGTATTTTCTGTTTTGTTCGGTGCAATTCGATTCATTTGATTAATTCTATTAGCAAACTCTAGGTTTTTTTATTACTGTTTCAAGTTTTATGTTTGTTATTTGGATTTTGTGGTCTGATCGTTTTTCTTTTTGTCTATTCGAGTTTAGGTTATAGATGGGTGACTCGAGGTGTGCATAATCTATCGCATAGGAAGCTATTAGCCTTAGCTTTTGGTAGGGTCTGCTTATAACGACCTGACTAGTCTTTTTCCTTTGTGTAGATAGGTGCAGGTCAAGGACACCGCCATTACCAAATTAGGAGCGAAGATGACGAACTCGGCTCCCCAACCCAAAGCGTTGAGCTGGTGCGGCATCTCAATAAAGCGACCTCAAGGAGTGGTGAGGTCGCTAGGAACTTTACCCCTTGTCTTGACCCCATTGGGGTTCAAGAGGTCATTATAGGTTTGTAACCTTCTGATCATCATGTGTTTAGTCTGCATGTTTCATCCATCTATTTTCACAAGTTTCATACCGTAGTCCGGACATATCGGCTCTCCAAGGGATGCAGCCTTATGGTACCTTCCCCGGATGACTATGCTCCCTATCCACCTTGAGGGTTCATCGTCGTTAGCTTCCCACACCTTGTTATGGGACTTGGGTTTCTAATGCACCCTTTTATTGTTAACTTTCTGAACAAAGTGAAGCTTAGCCCTGCTCAGCTTACTCTGGATTCTTATACCCAGCTCATTTTTCTGGCACTAATTTACTTGAGGAACAGTCTTCCACTACCATCGACTGAGGTTCTGTGTTACTCGTATAACCTTAGGTGTGCAAGCACGTTGGATGGGCTCTACTACCTCTTGGCTTCGTCGACGGTGCATAAGAAGATCATACTGCAAAGGGACGTTAAAGGGAAGTCTAATGTAGGGCATTATAAAACCCGTTGGTTTTATATCTCGTACCCCTCCCTATGCAATCTAAAAAATTTTAGATTTGTCCTTACTCTTGTTAAGCGAACTGAAGATGTGCAAGTTTAATGATTTTTTCACATTTGCTTTTGATTCTAACTTTTGTCTCATTTTACAAATAGGACCAGCTAGAAGTCAACTCTACGAGCTGAGGAGCTAAGAGTATCAGATTAGTTCGCTGCCTTGAACGATCTCCAAAATGACTTCCATTTTGATGAAGACCTCATTTGCTTCCACAAGATCACCCTGGCCAAAGGCATTAAGCTCACCAGGGAGATAGGAATTCGTTGGGCAATAGAGGTTGGTCTCGCCAATTTTAAGGACTACGAGAAGATCATGAAGCTTATTCTCGAGAAGCCACCATCTGACGACAAGGAGATCTCATTGGCTCCCGATGCGATCATAGCCCCCACTGTTGAAAGTCAACCCTTGGCTTCCGTGATAGCTCTTTCGCAAGGGCCAGTTCCCACTCCTCAGCCCAAAGCAGTAGCTGCAGCCAAGGTTGCCACCCCTCTTGAGCCCTCTGCTAAAAGACAAAGGGTATACAAGGGGAAAAAGAAGGTTGCTCCCCGTAAATGAGCTGCGCCAAAGGCTAAAGTTGTGGAGCCACCCGCTGAACCTAGCTTCAAGATGAAGGAGTATGCTGAGGTCCTTGTGGATAACATTGACACAATTTTGGGAGCTCACAACAAGATTCAGGTGTTGGAGTCTGAGGAGTTCTCCCTTAGGAGATTGGTAGGCTATGTAGCTCATTATAGCTTGGTGGTAAGTAGAGTTTTTTTATTCTGGTTCTCCTACTTATTTCGTAATCTAACTTGGCTTTAACTTTTAGAATTTGTTGACGATGATGAAAATGGACAAGGCACTCCAGGCCCATGATAAGAAGAAGGAAAGCCTCGTGGATGAGCTAGTTGTTACCTCCATTGAGGTGTTAGAATTGAAGAAGAAGGTCAAGGATGTTGAGACTGCCTTATCCAGCACAAAAATGGATTGCAAGGCCGTCGTTGTGAATCTTGGCCTAACAACTAATGATCTGGCCAAGGCGAGGGTTCATTCAGACTTATTCGTCCAATAGGACGAGCGAGTAGCAAGGCTATCTGAGGTCGCAAAACAGTGGGCTGAGTCAGCAAAGCAGCAAACTAAGGTGGTGGAGCAACGAGCCAAGGCTGTTGAAAAGGAGTTAGAGGTAGTCAAGAGGGAAGTTGCTCTCGTGAAGGAGGAGGTTGCTAAAGTCAAAGCAGAGACTACCTTATTAATAAAGAAGGCAGAGTCCAAGACTTGTGCTGCCTTCTTTTTCACCCTATAGGAACGACACCCGAAATTGGATTTCTCCTTTTTTGGCCAATAAGCTCTTGAGGCCGTCGAATGCTTCAAGAGGAAAGATGTTAAGGCTAACTCTTCCAAGAAAGGAGAAAACTCTGGTGTTAAGGTTTCTCGTGCTGAAAGCACTATCCAAAGGAAGAATGACTCTCAGGTTGTTGAAGCTATTGGTGCCCCAATGGTGAATGTCCCTGATGCTCCTCCGCCTGGCCCTCAGCCTCAAGAGGGCCCGACTCCTGATGCTCTAGCTTCTTAGGCCACAAGCTTTGTAATTTTGTATTGCTTTTGAACTTTGTAATGAATTTTTAAATTTTGTAATTTATCTCGTTGAAAGACCAAATGAATTCTTATTTGCTTTTCTTCAATTTTTATGCTCAAATACATGAGACTTGATAAACTTGTATAGGGATGAGTACACGGTGAACTGCTTTAACTGATATTTCTCATATAATATACCACTTTTCGCACAGGATTTTATTGAGACTTTCATTCTATATACATAAAAATTCAAAGAATTATAGGAGTGTTTACACTTATTGAGTAATTTTTACAAATACTAAGGGCTTTATTGATGATAATGGTGAAGATGTTCGGTATTCCAGGCTCGGGGAAACTCTGTCCCTTCCATATCTACCAAATGATAAGCCCTATTGACAATAACTCTCTTGATAAGGTATGGCCCTCCCAGTTTGGTCCCAAAGTCCCTTCGTTAGCTTTACGTGCTCCTAAAAGGACAAGACGTAGAACGAGATCACTAGGCTTATAGCTCTGAGCTCGCACCTTTCGGTTATAATACCTCACGACTCGCTGTCGGTAGGTCACAATCTTAAGGCGGGCTCTCTTCCTCGTCTCTTCTGTAAGATCTAGATTTGAGGCAAGCAGTTGATCGTTGTCTTCTAGATTGAAGGTAATTCTTCACTAAGACGCTATTTCAAGTTCTGCAGGAATCATCACTTCACACACTTATACCATCGAGAAGAGGGTTTCTCCTGTGGCATTGCACCCTGTGGTTCTGTAAGCCCACAGTACCTCCAGCAATTCGTCCACCCATGCTCCCTTCTTAGCTTTCAACTTCACCTTCAAGGTTTGTTTGATAATCTTGTTGACGGCTTTGACTTGTCTGTTGGCTTGCAGATAATCTACGACTAAGAAGCTTTTCATGATCTTGAGGTCGTTGCAAAACTTGATGAACTGCTCGCTGTTAAATTGGGTCTCGTTATCAATCACAATCTGCTAAGGGACTCCAAATTTGCAAATAATATTGCTCCACACAAATCTTTCAATCTTCGCAGATGAAATTTCAACAAGCTCTTTTGCCTCTGCCCACTTAGTGAAGTAATCTACAGCTACTACCACGTGTTTGCAATTACCACGAGCTATTGGGAGCCATGAGTTGTTGGGAGTAGTCCAATTAGATCCATGCCCGAGATTGTGAAGGGCCATGAACTAACCATCTGCCACAGGTAGGCTAGCGGAGCTCATAGGATCTTCACGAACCTTTGACATTTGTTGCACTTTCTGATGAGGTCGACAGTGTTCTGCTTCATCGTGGCCCAGTAGAACCCTTGTTGAAGAGCCTTTTGAGCTAGAAATAGCCCCCGACATGGTTTTCATAATGGCCTGCATAGATTTCCTCCAAAATGGTGTCGCAGTCATTGCCATTAATACATCTTAAAAATAGGGTTGTGAACCCTCTTTTACATAGTACACCATTGTAGATGCAATATCTAGCTATCCAAGCTCATAATCGTTCACCTCAAGCCTATCCTTTAGTAGCTTGCCATCTTGTAGATAATCTAGGATCGAATTCATCCAAGAGCCTGACACTTTAGCAATTGTCATTATGACATCCTTCTACTCGATGCTCAGGTATGAAAGGACTTCAACTAGGAGCACCCCCAAGAAGTTAACATCTTCAGTCATAGCCAAGCACGCTAGGGCATCAGTGTGCACATTTTAAGCTCATGGTATTTAGTTGACTTAATATTGTTAGAAGGAACTTAATGATTCTTGGACTTTTTGGAGATAACAAGCCATCTTCGACTCCGATCCATTATTTGCCCCTCACATGGTAGACAATGAGTTATGAGTCACTAAAGATCCTCAGCTTTTCAGTTGGCACCTCCTTGGCCAATCGCAACCTAACTAGCAGTGCCTCATACTCGGCCTGTTAGTCTGGATGGGTGTCCTAGACCAATTTGATTGAGTTCTATTGCATCCTAGACTATACATTCTGTGAATTGGATTGGAAGGTTGTACATTCATCTTATATTGCATTCATCATGTATTGCATATGTAAGATGAAGTCCATAGTGAAAAGTTATCTCATTCAGTCAATTCCATAACGGGTTATGGGATGGTGAGAGTGACTGTTAATGATGTAAACTTCTGCACTAAAATGACACTAGTCGAGATCTGATAACTGGGCACT
>JANHAO010005891.1:0-22048 GCA_026873985.1 Saraca asoca | reverse complement strand
TAACACTTTTCAATTTAATCCTTTTTCATTTTCAACTTTTATTTTTAATTTTCCTTTTTAATTTCTTAATTTTCTGGGTATTACATAACACTATACTCATTGAAAACAAAAAGAAAAGATTTCATTGAGGACACCGATATTGATATATAGGAAGTAGTTGAAAATGGATACAATCTACCCATCAAAGTTAAAAATGATGTTACTATTTTAAAACCTATAAGTGATTGGAGTGAGGATGAGAAAATGAATCACTTAGTTTTTAAAGTAAAATGGATTATATTTAATTCACCATGGCCTAGTGAGTATGAAAAGGGATCCAATTGTGCAACCGCAAATGATATGTGAAATGCTCTTGAGATTGCTCGTGTAGGAACCATAAAGGGGAAGCATTTAAAGTTCACACTCTTGTATCTCAATATGAACTTTTCAAGATGAATAATGGTGAATCTATCAAGAATATCTTGCAAAAATTTACTACTATTGTAAATTATTTGAATGTTCTTGGTAGAAAAATTTAAAAATGCTGACTTGGTTCATAAAGTGTTTTGCTCATTGACTATAGAATAGCAACCAAAGACTATTGCTATCAAAGAGTTCATAAAGATAGGTGTGCCTACCTAGCAAGAGCTTTTGGCAATTTTGAGGAGCACAAAATTGAGCTCAAGGGGTTCTCCAAGTCAAATGATGATGATAGAAAAATGAAAAACCTTGTTGTCAAAGCTGCCTCACATATAATGAGGAAGATGATGAGTTGGAAAGCTTGGAAATTATCCATGATACATCAATTGAAGATGACTCAGCCTTTCTCACTAATAATTACCAATGGCTTCTAAAGGCTCAAAAAGTTGGTGGAAAAAGAATGCCTCATTTTCCCAAAAGAAATGTGAGTAAAGGAGAGCAAAGCAATCAAGCTAGTCTAACTTGATATGAGTGCAAAAAGCTAGGACATATCAAGTATGATTGCCCTGTGTACCTCAAGAAATAATTGGAAAATGAAAGAAAGAAGAACAAGCATCCAAGCAAACTAATGCATTTAGCAACTTGGGGTAATAATGATGTGGATTCTAATTGCGAGAAAGAGAAAGCACTGTTTTGTCATAAATATGAGAAACAATGACAATGAGGTAAAAGATAATGATTTCATCCATTCTCTTAATGAGGTGGATGATATGTATATATATATATATATATATATATAAAACTTTGTGATGACTTGCTTAAGGCTAAAATGAATGTGAATCTTTCAAAAAAAATCACTACTTCTTTAGAAAATGATATTGAAATTTTACAAAAGAAAAATAATGATTTATTGGAAGAAACTGAGAACCTTAAGATCTCACCATAAGTGTGTGCCACTTGTGAAAATCTCAAGTAAAAAATTAATGATTTGACTAAAATGCTTGAGAAATTCATAAAGGGCAAGCAAAAACTTGATGCTTTGCTTGGAAGCCAATGATGTGGTTTCAATAAAGAACTTGGATATAAGCCAAGTGTGAAAAACTCCTTTTATAAAAACCTCATGGTTAGGAAAATCATGGAAAATTAACCTCACATGATGTGTTTCTATTGTGGACAAAAGGGTCATGATATTTATTTTGGTACTAAAAAAAAAAGCACCAATGTTGGAGAGAAAATTAGTTGGGTGCCAAAAGAATTATCTAGTGGAACTAAACTTTCAAGGCCTCAAGACTAATTAGGTACCCACATCCAAAGAATGATTTTACTTTTATAGGTGTGTGGGAAATCCCAGAGCGACATATGGTTTGTAGATAGTGATGCTCTTGGCACATGACCTATAACACGTCCAAATTCTTCTCTCACTCCCATTGGTAGTGGAAGTGTGACATTTGGACATAATGCTAAGGGTAAAGTGATAGGCAAAGGATGAGTTAGTAAGGACTCTTATTCTTGCACTAAACATGTTTTGTTGGTAAAGGAGCTCAAATAGAATTTGCTTAGCATTAATCAATTCTACGACAAGGGGAATAATGCCACTTTTGAATCCACTTGTTACATAGTTGTTCTAAGATTGATAAGCAAGTTTGGTTAGTTGGCAAAAAATATAATAATATTTATATGATCGATATTGACAATGAGTTTATCCTTGACTTTTAAGTGTTTGGTTAGTGTAAATGATAATTCTTGGCTTTTGCATAAAAGGCTTATTCATACAAGCATGGATCTTATTGGAAAACTTTCTAAAAATGATTTAGTTGTTAGTTTGCCAAAGGTCAAGTACAACAAAGATAGATTATGTGATGCATGTCAAAAAGAAAAATAAAGTAAAGGCATCTTTCAAACCTACAAATGTTGTTTTTACATCAATATCATTTCAATTACTTTACAAGGACTTGATTAGTCCATCAAGAATTAAAAGAAATGGTAAAAATTACTACGTACTTGTAATTGTTAATAATGACTCAAAGTACACATAGACGTTGTCAACAAAATAGTTGTTAAGAGAAAAAAAATAGGTATTTAGAAGAAATAGTAAGAACCATGCTTAATGACAATTCTTTTCCTAAGTCCTTTTGGTGGATACAATAAACACCACTTGTTATGTTATGAAAAAGGCATTGATAAGGCTCATTCTTAAAAAAACGCCTTATGAATTGTACAAAAAGAGAAAACCCAATGTATTGCATGTTTATTTTTTTTTATTGCAAATGCTTTGTATTTAACAATGGCAAAGACAATCCTGGTATTTGATGCCAAATCCAATAAAGCCATTTTTATTGGCTATTCTTCTTCTAGCAAATTGTTTAGAGTTTTCAATAAAAAAACTTTACTAACAGAAGAATCTATTCATGTTGCTTTTAATGAATATACTTCCTATGTGTATAAAGTCGATGATGATGATGAGCAAGTAAATATTTGGCCTCTTCAAAAACAAATCCTCAACAAGAAAGAAATTAGGAGGGAAAAAGAGACAAAAAGGATAGAAATAATGAAGAGTCTCCTTCCATGGACATCTCAAATCAAGAATGAACTCATCGACCATAAAAAGAACAGAAGGTTATGAAGAGCCATCCCATTGATCAAGTCATTAGTGATATGTCTCAAAGGATAACACATGGTACTCTTAGATATATTTATGATCATCCAACTTTTTTTTTCTCAAATTAAAACTAAAAACATTGATAAGGCTATAAATGATGAACATTGGATCTTGGCCATGCAAGATGAGTTAAATCAATTTGAAAGAAATAAAATTTGGGGACTTATGCCAAGATTTGATATTCATACTATTATAGGAACCAAATGGATTTTTAAGAACAAACTTAATGAAAATAGTGTCATTGTTAAAAACAAAGCTTAATTAGCTACAAAAGGTTATAACCAAGAGGATGGCATTGATTATGATAAAATATATGCACTAATAGCTAGATTATAAGTAATTAGAATGTTATTAGCATATGCTTGCATGAAAGGCTTTAAACTTTATTAAATGGACATCAAGAGCGCCTTCTTAAATGAACTAATTATAAAAAAAGTGCATGTTGAACAACCTCTAGGTTTTGAGAGTCACTTTTTTCCTAATCATGTCTATAAGCTTAAAAAGACTCGTTATAGTCTCAAACAAGCTTTTAAATCTTGATATGAGTGATTAAATAAATTTCTTATGAACAATGATTTTTCAAGAGACAAAGTTGACACCACTTTGTTTATTAAACGTATAATGCAAATATATATTGGTGACATTATTTTATGTGCTACTAATGAGTTTATATGTAAAGATTTTGCAAAAATTAAGCAAAGAGAGTTTGAAATGTTCACGATGAGTGAGCTAAATTTCTTCCTTGGTCTACAAATCAAGAAATCAAAGGATGGAATTTTTGTGAGTCAAACCAAATATACAAAGGAACTGCATAAAAAGTTTGACATAGAAAGCGCAAAGCCTTTCGGAACTCCTGTGAACCTTTCAATGAAATTAGACCTTAATGAGAAAGGTAAAAAGGTAGACATTATAAAGGTGTGATAGGCTCTTTACTCTATCTTATCACAAGTAGGCCCAATATTATATTTAGTGTGTGTGTATGCGTGCAAGGTTTTGAGCAAATCTAAAAGAATCTTATTTGATTGTTGTTAAAAGAATTTTAAGATACCTTGCAGGTACATCACACATTAGGTTATGGTATCCCAAAGCAATATCTAATTTGTTAGTAGGTTATATTAATATTGACTTTGATGGTAGTAAAACGAATTGAAAGTGTACTAGTGAAACATGTCAATTTATGCTCATTCCCTAGTCTCTTGGCATTATAAAAAGCAAATAGTGTGATTTTGTCTAGTGTAGAAATAGGGTATATAGCTACCAGTAGTTGTTGCATTCAAATCCTTTTCATGAGACAATAATTATCAAACTTTGATAGAAATTTTGATCACATTCCAATTAAATGCCATAATATTAGTGCCATTAACCTCACTAAAAATCCAATCATGTACTCTCAAATTAAACATATAGAAATAAAGTATCATTTTATTCAAGATTATGTTCAAAGAGTAGACATTACTCTTGAATTTATTCAAACTGATTTTCAACTTGCAAATATATTTACAAAACTTCTATATAAAGATCATTTTGCATTTATAAGAAGAGAATTAGACATGTTACATCCCTTGGAAAATAAACTTATTTCAATTAAAGAATTTTTTTTATTTGTATTGGTTTTTAAGTAATTTTTTTTAACTATTTTAAATTGTTTTGAATTTATTTAAGTATTTTTTTCATTTAATTATTTGTTGACTTTAGCATAAGAAAGTCCCCCAAGTGTCATATTGATCAAAATGGGCTTCACATGTTGTTTAAAGGGATTTTGGATTGTTTGATGTGAAGATTCATGGTTTGAATGTAGAAAAATCTTGGAAAAATTGAAGATTTTTATGTTGGAATAGGGTGAATCAATGCAGACAAAGTCTGAAGATTGAAATCGGTTTATGAATCGATTCAAACAAACTGGAAGGGCTCAAGTTGTCTTTTGGATTGAGCAAATCAATTCTCACATTCATCACTGGGTTTTGTTCATTCATGAATCAATTCACTTGGAAAATTTTACTTCATGAATTGATTAACGAATCGACCCGTCTAGTAATATTTAAGCAATAATCATGTTTTAGCAGCCCATTTTAATAACTCTAAAACCCTAAACCTTCTCTTCTGTCTCTAAAGCCTTCTTCAATCTTATTTAGTCCGCCAAATCCACTGAATCTTTCACCAAAACTCTCCACCTAAACACAAACTCAACAAATTTGATTAACTTTCACTGATTCAAATTTCCCCTTTCTCACCAAAAATCCTTAATTCTCTATCTTATACCTAAAAAAACACAATGACTGATGATTTTGCCCATAAGAAGCACAAATCCATCGAAAACAAGTGATAGAGTCATCCTATGTGCCAAAAGAGTAAGAAAAATTCCTTTCCAACCAAAAATCATATGACAAGTACTTATCTTTCAAAATTAAGAAATTTGATCCTCTGAAATGTTAGGACATGAATTTTTTGAATGATAGTTATTTGGAATTGCCTAGTATATTGGAAAAATACAAGCTTAGTAAGCTTGTTGAATTTAGTATTCACTGCTACCTATCACAAACTAGTAGCTCCATAATTGAGACGTGCAGGACTTAGACACTCACCACCTAAAGAATAAGCTAGACAACTGGTTAATACACCACCCAAACTAGGAAATAACAGGCCAAACACAAAAGCATAGCATAATTAAGGCAACCATAAGCAAGTAAGCATAGCAGATAGACAATCAACACGTATAAAAAGGCAACAATGGTGCAACTAATGCAATAAGGGCAAATACGGATAAATAGGCAAAAAATGAGTACAAATAAAGGATAACATAAATTGGAAAGGGACTACTTCCTTTATTCATGATATGCCTCATTATAAAGTTTGGAGTGTATAGAAGAGATACCAAACCTCACACTCTAACCCCTAGACTAGTGCCAAAACACCCACTAAGGGTCACTGAGCATTCTCCCTTAAAGAGCATTCTGAGCCAAAGGCTTAATGGAAATACTAGACATACTTTTTATGAGTTGGCACAAGGCATTTTCTCATTAATTCAGAAGGATTTTGTATACCATCTTGTATCAGTGCAAAGCTAAAAATCCAAGGATCACAACCATATACTTATCTACTCACACTTGATAAGTTATCTTAGATAAAATTACATAAATACCCTTAAAACAAGAGAAAATGAAAAAAATAGTACATAAGTAAGGTTGCTTCCAAATTTGCACTACAAGACCTCTATATCATGCTTGATTTTTCCATGAAGTTTCATGTAAAAACGAGCACATTTGTTTATTAAACTTGTTCAAAGGTTGACTTGTAACATTATTTCCCACTCAAAAATTATCAATAGCCTCATTGACGATCCAATCTAGTATAGCTTCCACAAGAATCTTCAATATGCTTCACTTGAGCTTTTCCCTCAACTTCTCTTAGCTTGTCTTTGTGGGCTTCACCAATGAGTAATAGCCTTCCCACCTTAGTTTGACATAGCTTTTTGAAAGTCTTTAGTTTACTTCACTTCAGCTCCTTTCTCGGCTTTCATCTACTTGCCTCTCTAAGCTTATTGTTGACTAAGAAAGGTATTTGCCTTTGCAACATCTTGAACTCTCGAGCATGTCTTGAACATTCAAACTTGAACATGTCTTAGACACTCAAACTTGAACATGACACTCACCCAATGTCCCTGTACCACTTCTAATAAGGTTGAATAAAAAGCAATCTGTCACTCTTGTTCTAACTATAGAAGGACAAGCTCTTCTTGTGGCTAAACAACAACACTCTTATAGTAATGTAAGCATCAAAGGTCATTGCTATAAGTCAATCCTTGCAACTATATGATTGCATGCAATATCACAAAATATTTATTGAGCAACTATTACTTCAAACCAATCGAATATATATACACATGCCCACAGGTATCATAACAGGCTTCTCCTGAATGATTCACCTTTAAAAAATATTCCATTAAATGTGGCACCATGCTAGTGAAAGCTATGCTCTCTAGCATAACTAAACAAAATGAACTTCTTTTACTGCCACACTAGTTGGAACCTTGTTGTCTCGCACAACTTATTGTGGTAGACCCTTATTAGGACCTATCTTTCCATATTGTCTTGTTGCTACTCAAGGGGCTCTAAGAGTTGGATTGCCCCTATTCTGGCATAAGTCTCACCTTTATCATTAGAATCCTCTATACCACCATTGTTTTTCATTTGCTTTTTCTTGGACTACCCCTATTCTAGCATAAGTCTCACCTTTATCATCAAAATCCTTGATATCACCATTGTCGCTCATTTGCTCTTTCTCTTAGAGCTTAGCTTGCAGAGCATTTAGGGTAAACTTTTGTAAGGGTACTGCTACCTTATAAGTCCTGCAACAAAAGAAATAGAATAGGGTCTTTGACTTTCCATTATTATTAAAGACCCAAGATGAAGCTAAACTTCGAGATTAAAAAGACACTCCAACGCCCCCTCTCTCACTCCTAGACTTGTCATACTTACCCGACTGGCCACAATTTTCACTAGCAAAATGTGATACACCACCCTGTAACTTTATGCTAGAAGGGGACCTAATGTCATTGTTGGACAAGCACTTTGTTGTATTCACTGCTTTCGTAAGGTTTTGGACCCTCATTCTTTGGAGTTCTACAACAGTTTCTTGTGAAAGGCCGTCAATAAAGTAGAAGAGTTTGTTCTTCTCATTCATGTCACAGATTTCCAACATAATAGTTATAAACTTCTTCATATAGCATTAGATTAAACCTATCTGTCTCAACTCTCTTAGCTTGCATTTCACCATGTAGTTAAGGTTTTCAAGACAAAAGTTAACTTTAAGTTCTTATTTTAGCTCTTTTTTAGTATTAATGTGGCACCTTCCCTCCAAAATCTCATGGTATTTGGCCCTTCACTAGACCTTGTCACAATCTTTAAGGAATATGGTGGTCCTATTCAATTTAGACTCCTTTAGATCTATGCCTGAATCCTGAAAGTATTGATCCATATCAAATATGAAATTCTCGAGCTTTTGGGCATCCCTTTCTCCCATATATGGCCTAGGTTCAAGGACTTTAAGTTTCCCCTTTCACTTTGAGGCACCACCCTCTGGTAAATTGTTCCCCGTGGATAACATTATGACTTTCACAATGGCTACCAAGTCATCCATCTTAATCTGAAGAGCCGCTATAACATCCTTTATCTAATTGGCAAGGTCTTTAACAGTATTTTCTAACTACTCCTTGAGCTTTTGCCCCTTTTATTCATTTTAAAAGTGGAAGAGATCCCTAATCTTGGACCCATCAGATTGCAAGTTTCTCACAGCATTACCTACTCCTTCAAGGTTCCCTAGTGCAGTCTCAATAACTTCAAAGAGTTCAGACTTAGTTATCTCCCTCAGCATTATTGGTATTTACAAGCACAATAGTAAAAATAAGAGTATGGCCTTAATCATACTCTGATACCAAATGTCACAGACCAGTAGCCCAATAATCAGGATGTGCAAGGCTTAGACACTCACCATCTACAAAATAAGCTAACCAACCGATTAATACACCACCCAAGCTCAGCAAGACAACATAAATAAAAAAAACTACTTCTTTCATTCATAATACACCTCATTATATAGTTTAGAGTGTAAAAAGGAGATACCAAGCCATACATTCTAAACCATAGACTAGTGCCACAATATCCATCAAGGGTGTCCAAGCACTCCTCCTTAAAGAGTATTTTAAGCCAAAGGCCTAATGGTAATACTAGACATACTTTTTATAAGTTGACATAAAGTGTTTTCTAATAGCTTGGGAAGGATTTTGTACACCATCTTATATCGATGTGAAGCCAAAAGCCCAAGGATCATAGCCATGTGCTTATTTACTTACACTAGACAAGTTACCTTAGGCAAAATTATATAAATACCTCAAATCGAGAGAAAAACAAAAAATTAGTACACAAGTCAAATTGCTTCCAAATTTGCACCATAGGACCTCTATATCATGGTTGAATTTTCCACTAACTTTCATGTAAAATTAAGCACGTTTGCCTATTGAACTTGTTCAGAAGGTGGACTTATGGAACTTCCCTAGGCTTGTTCATATGTTTTATACAAATCTTGGTGTTAGGCAAGGAAAATTGTATGTTTCTATTATGCAAAAGACTATTAATTTAGATGTCAAAGTGCTTTATGAGTTTTTTTATATGAAAGGTGATGGAACTTGGATGACTAATAAAGAGATGCAAGATTACTTAAAAGATGAAGCTATAAAAGTGTTGTTTTCTCATATTGCTCCCATTTACCAAAATGGCAAGTTGTTAATTATGGGCTTGTCTTTGAAAGATTGTTTGCTTCATTATACAATTGCCAAAATCATTTTGCCTAGGACCATAAATTTTATCCAAATTGTGGAGGATGAACTCTTTCTCATATAAGCAATTTGGAAAGGTGTCCAAATCAACATGTCATACCTCATTCTCACTACATAGGTCAGTTTCACACCAAAATGAATATAAATTATCTACCCTATGGAATGATCCTTTTATATGTCTTCAAGCACTTTTAAGTTTCAATGAGACTTGAGAAAAGGGTTCAATTTACAAATAACTCCACTACCTTAAATAAGCAAAATCTTCATCAAATAGGCTTAGAATTTGTGCATGAGAGGTGGAGGAAGTCAAATATTGGTCCCTCTAGTTCTTTTACTGCTTGAGGTTTTGGTGCTTCTACTAAAAACAATAAGGTGCAACATAAAACTCTCACTCTCCTCAAACAAATGCAAGTCCAGCAAAATCACCTCCATGACACAATGATGAAGAACTTTCTTAATGTTCACATAAATCAAAAGCTAATTCATGAGTACTTTGACACTTTGCAAGAGCATCTTTGAATTTTTCAAGTAAATGTGAATCTTAACATTAAGGAAATATATGATCATTTGAATAGCATAAACAGCCAAATCAATGAGACCAATAAAACTATGATGCCATGTGGAGTTTAAATATTTGGTTTGCTTATTAATACATTGTTTTTTTTAATCCCCATTTTCCTTTTACATATGCTTTGACATTACTTCTACTAGTTTTTGTTTAGTTTGGATATTTTGGATACTTTGCTGGTTTATATTGGATATTTTGTTGGAATTTCAACTTTGGTTTATTTTGCATATTTTGGTTGTCATACCCTGATTCATGGAACATGACCAGCATAGAAAGTCACAATTAGGAAATTCCTTACAAGCCTTATAATACAATTAACATACTAATGACTCATTATTCCATTAATTCATGATAAAATATTTATATATTAAATTCTAATAAAAATCTGACAGATTTCCTCTATTTTCCAAACACCTAGCTTTGAGGCATGTACAACATCAAAGAGGCTACACACCCATTACACCTTATATAATAACGTAATAATATGTAATGGCCTAGACTATACAATTACATCCTACTGGGCATCCAACAATTATACATAATACATGAATGTACAATCCTACCAACTGCCACTAATTTCCACCATTTTATATCTTTATTCTCTGCAAGAAAAATCTACTCGAACCAAAAGCAGATCCCATATTAGTGTAGGATAGAGAAGCGATAGAAGAATCCTAAACTTTGAAAAACATGGAAACAAAAAGGGTGAGTTTCATAGAAACTCAATGAGTAAATAATCCCATGATCACCCAAAAATTCCATTTGAAAATCATGTTCGGAGTTATATATATATATATAGCTATGAAAATATGCTTACCCATTTAACGTCTTAATCTCACAACAAGTGTGGAAACTTCATTCATTAATAAAGTTAAACAATTGAAATATGATATCTAACAAAATGAAATATACAACAATACATGATACTATAGAAAAATCCATCACAACATAATCATAAGAAATTATCCAAATAAACTTTCTAAATATAACAATGCTTGTATCAAAACAATTAACTGGAATTCCAATAGAAAATTTCTAGAGATAACCATAACTTCACAACATCACAAACATCCCCATAACCCATATCTAATACGCATGCTGAATATTCACATATTTGACAGCTTCACCCTTATTACACTAGTTTAATACACATGCCGAGTTTTCATATACTCGACAGCTCCACCCTTATTACACCATTACCTATTCTAATCACAAGTGCACTTGAGGGTTACTAGTAAATTTTCAATGGATCCTATCTCTCAAACTAATAATATAAAAATATCATGTAATATGAAAATTCTATTTTGGGTAAGCAACATTTATCAAAACATATATATACCTGCTGATGCATTTTCATATCTATTTATCATATAGAAAGATAAAATCACCAATTCCAATAACATAAAGCAAGATAAAAATGCATCATTTGATCACAGTAAACCATTTCATGTACATATACAGCATATAAATATACTTTCAAAATCTCTTTAATATATAGGAAAATTCTATTATTTAAAAGGATTTATAATATTGCATATAATAAAATTATTTTATATTTATACATGGGATTATTAAGTGAGGAGGATTATCCACTCACCTTAGAAGATCCTTAGAAAGCTAAGTCAGCTAAAGCTCCAATAATTTGTTTTTAGCGTTGTCGATTCATTAAAGGAAATTTATCTGGAGCTAATGAATAACAATATTTCAATATACCTTAACTCTGAGGGTTAGGGTTTCAAGGGAAATTTCTTGGAAAGTTGCTACGGAATTGCTATAAAATAAATCTTTTATTCTAGGATTATTCACCACCTTCCAAAGTGCCAGTAGGTAGCTCGGTCAAAGCTAGATCATTGTTGGTGAGCTTATGGGAGTTGCTAGCCGAACTGTTGCAACAAGGGAGGGACACGTTGAACCAACTACTGCCATGAGCTAGGTAAATCATCGAAGGAAGGAAAGAGGTGGCCAACCGAAGCTTCATCGATCGATGACGATTGCAATGAAAGGTGAAGGTCGATTTTAAATGCTGGAGATTGCAGCAATTAAACCCTGATTTTAGGATGGAAAAGGACGTTGGGAAAAAGAAGACACTGGAGAAGAAGCAGCTTACCAGCCGGAATCTGCTGGGTGGCAACGGTGTTGAATAGGGAAGAAGATCGTCGGAGCTAGTTGAGCAACCAAAAGCTTTAGGAGGGAAGGAAGCAAATCACAGGGGAAAGAGCTCTATTGGGAAAAATTTATACATAAGGTCAAATGGGAAAAATTGTAATTTGACCTCATGACTTTCCATCAACTTCAAATAAATCCTTTTGAAAAAAGAGAAATTACAATTCGACCCCAACAAAATTTAAGATTTTTCATTTCAGTCCCTTAGTAACTTCTTTTTTTTTAGGTATTACATTGGTATACCTTTGTTATATCTTGTTTGCCTTTTGTTGGTGCCAAAAGGAAGAGAAGTATGATATTTTTGGGGTTTTGATATGCTTATGCTATATTATTTTGTTTTATTTTTTTAAAATCTATGCTTGTTTTGAGGGGGATATATCCATTTAAGGAGAGTTTATGTGCTGAAAATTTATTATTTATCTCTAATCCCAAAATAGTTTGTCATTATCAAAAAGGGGACATTGTTGAGTCTAGCCCCTATTTCAAATGATTTTATAATTTATTTTGATGATAACAAATATTTCGGATATGTTAAATGTGTTTACTTTCAGTGGAATTACCTTGGAAAGCCTTAAAGAATTTATTGAAGATTTAGTTAGGCCTAGAAATATTTCTTGTAAAGGTTAGGATGTCTCTTCAATTTAGTTCAAGGTTGAAAATTATTTTAAATAGTATTTGCCTCAAAGGATTTTGGAAAATCCTCTCAATTTTCCATATGTTAAAGATTTTGACAAAATTTATTCTTTAAAAAATATGGGTTTTAGTTTTCAATTAAAAATATAAAAAAAATACATTTTACATCCATAAAGCTCATTTACTGACAAATTATCTCTTTAAACTTTAAAAACCTACAAATTACATCCTTAAACTTTAAAAAAGTTACAAATTACCCCTTAAAGTTTAAAGAAACTATGAAAATATTAATTTTCTATTAATTTTAGCTCCAAACTAGTAAATGTATTGTATATACTTTGTTGAAGGATTTATTCCTTCACCTTCTCCAATTAAATGTCTTATTTTATCACAAAACATGAGTTTAGTAATCTAAGTTTGAAAAATAATTAAAACCAATAATATATTCAATGCGGACTTCGTTCCTTATAAAAAAAAAAAAAGAAATATGACCTTAACAATATATATGCAGTACTTTTACTAATTTAGGATTAAAATTAATAGCTAATTAATCTTTTTATAGTTTTATTCAAACTTTAAAGGGTTAATTTGTAACTTTTTTGAAGTTTAAGAGTGTAATTTGTAGGTTTTTAAAGTTTAAAGAGATAATTTGTCACTAGTGAAACTTCAAGGGTGAAAAGTATATTTTCTCCTTAAAATTGTTCTAATTAAATGTCTTTTCAACATAATTGTTTAAGAACCAATTGCATAAAGGGAAATGCATTCCAAATTTGATTTAACCAATTCTAGGTGAGTAAATCAATTCATGAATTAATTCATTAGTCTAGAATAGGCACTCAAATAGATTTATGCCCCTTTGAATTTTGCTCAAGATCATTTCACTTTAAGTAAATTGATTTGAGAATCGATTCACACTTGAAAACAATGGACACGAGAATCAATTTGTAAATTGATTTGTGCTTCTCAAATTTTTATATGAGAGCACTTTAATTTGAGTGAATTGAATCATAAATTGATTCATAGTTCAAAAATTGCCCTTACAAATTGATTCAACTAGGGTAAATCTTGAATTAATGGCTCTTAACTATGTTAATCGACTCTCTTATTACAAATACCCTCTACATTAATTTTTAGTGCGATTCTTTATCATTCTAAGAGGTAAATACAACCATTTTCTCCAAAACTCATTTGTTTATTCCATTTCTTTATCCTGGGCCAAATTTACGCAAATCCTTTACCTATTGAGCTTTAATTTGTGATTTAAACTTTTAAGTTCTTGATTATAAACCTTCATTTCATTTATGAATTCTGGAATTTTTTTTTAAGATTAGGAAACCCTAGGCTGGCAAGAATACTCTGAGTGAGGAATCTCAAAGGGGTTTAAGTTTTTTGGGAGACACAACCACCATAAAGGCTTTTTCAAGTTTCAAGTTCAAACTTAAAGGGATTTGATATAGTGGAACTAAACTTGTTCCAGCTGAAAAAATGGATATATACCTTGGAGCAAATCTTCAAGGAGGAACCACTATAAAAATTGACATTCGATCCCTCTAACCCTTTTCTTCTAATTTATGTAGTTAATATCTATTACAATCACTATTGTTTAAGTTTATATTCAGTAGAAAATGTGTAAGATTTTAGACTATAAGATTTTTTATCATTTGTTTTCAAGTTACTAAAATTTTGTGAAAAATGAAAAGGGATTTCAAAAAATTATAAAATTCAAAAACTAATTCACCCTTTTTGGTGAAATCGTAGACTATTGTTAAATCATAACAAAACTACAACTTACTTACGAATACTATGTTAATATATGTATACATTATTCCCTACTTGTAAGTCTTCTTTCAAATTTTTCAAATTTCTTTATAAATATATATATATATATATTTCAATTATGCATTTTTAGTTTTGTAGTCCATCTACGATTATTATATCTTTTTATACTTTTAATTTTATTTTCTTCTTTTAGAGGCCTCTCTTTGATCTCCGACCAAAGACCACAAAGAAAGGCCCCCAAAAAAAGAAATAAAACTGAAGTATAAAAAGAGGCAATGATCATAAATAGACTACAAAACTAAATACGCATAATTGAAATATATATATATATATTTAAAGAAATTTGAAAATTTTGAAAGAAGACTTACAAGTAGAGAATTTTTCTAGAAGCAAGCAGCTCTAGGAATTGGGGGGAAGGATTGGCTAGTTTAGCCTTACATTTGGGATTTTGAAACTTATTTATGGAAGATTTGAACTATAACAATAGCTATAAATAGTATTTTATTACAATAAATCAGGAATAATTTTAACAATAAAGTGACCTTTACTGATGTATTTATATCAACTTTAGTCATTTAAAGTAGATTCCCATTTAATGATGTCAGAAAAGCAGATTCTTATTTGATCTCAGAGCCGAAAGCAATTTGTCTTCTTCTTCCAATAGTGTTAAAACATGACAAAAATACTATTTCATTTACTAAGATTAACTCCAAAACAATCATCTTTATTTAATTGGACATAATTTTCAGAGTCTCCTACTGCATTAGAAGAGCTGAAAATAACACCTTTCAGTTAGAATAAGATACCTTGCAATTGGTTGCTAAAATCTTCTCGATTCCTAATAGCTACAAGAGAAGCTACAATTTGATATTTGCCTTGCAAGAATTAGTTAGTTCTAACTTTAGCATTTTTGTGATATTGTGGGTGCTACTCAAACTATTTGGTGATTTCAAATTTATGAGCCCTATAAGTTTGGTTATATTTTGCTCACTATTTGACAAAACTTATTCTTTAAAGAATTTGAAGTTTGGATAAAGGATTCTCCTCAGAGTACTAATACTCCAAAAAATAAACTCAAAGTAAACCAATTTTTGAATAAAATTGAAGAAACATAGGGAAGTCTTTATAGCTTTGATTATCAAAACAAGAATGGAAAACATTCTATACTTCCTTAACTTGATTCGGAAAAATATTTGGGACTAACCTAGAAGTGTGCCACTAATGTAAAAATTATTAGGGAAATTTATACCTTGTATTTTGATTGAAAAAAGAATAACCAAGTATATTAGAAATTTTTACTTTGAAAATAAAGGGTATGACATTAGGCTTTAATGTAATCTCAATATGAATACCTAACTGGATTGTAAATTTTTGAAAATTTTTTATGTCCTGAAGAGGTGTTTTCCCTAATAAGAGATAAAAAAAATTGATTCTAAAAGTTAAATGAGTTATTTTTCTAGGATTATTTGGGTCTAGGTGATGTTTAGTTATCACAAACCATGTATCCACAAGTACAAACTCATAGAACATTTGGGTTTTATTCATTGACTCTAGCAGATAATACTAATCTTTGGGAAAGATTTTTGTAATGATTATTTTAGAATTTGAGTTCCTAGTTTCTGCTTCCATTTGGATAATATTTTTTAGACAATGCTTTGGGCAATATTTAGTGACTATTTTGGTAGACTTAGTTTGGTATTTGCTATTGTTTTTTAGGAAGGTCTAACCCAAGTAATTTGTTAGGTCTTTTGGCAATTAATTAATCTAGTTGTGCTTCGGAGATGATTAGAGGTTTATCCTCACTATCTTTTTCTACAATACCTACCTAGGATTTTTTGGTAAAGGCAAAAGGCATTTAATTTATGGTGACTTGAAGAGTTTCAATTAGGAATGGCAAATCATCTAGGGTTAAAAGCTTTGCCTCAGATTTGGATGGATTTAAACATGAAGTAACCTGTTTACCCTTATCTTTTGAGTTTATATGAGTTTTGGGTTTAGAATCTGGAGGCAGATACTTATTCTTATCTCAGTATTTCCCTGGCATTATCTTCTTTACAGACATTCTGAGTAAGAAAATCAAGAAAAGAATTTGAAAATCCTTTGATGAATTCAATTTCAAAGTCAAAAGCACTTAAAATTTCTTGCCATATGGCAAAAATTTGTTTTCATACAATATTTTGGATATCTTTTTGCAAGACATCTTTGGCTGATTTGGAATCTACTATAATAGTAAATTTTTTATTTAATAAATCACTTTAAAATTTATTTATGCATAAAACAATTGTCAAATTTATTTTTTGATAATTGAATAATTTTACTGAGCATAATTCTAATGTTTTGAAGTAAATGCAATAATACGTTCTCTATTATTTTAATTTGTTCTAGAATTCCACTATATCCTATGTCAGATGCATCTATTTCTATGATTTTGTATGCAAAAGGATCAAAAATATGTAAACACAGAAGATATTTGACTTAGGTTTTAATTTGTTTTGTTATATCTGTATAAACATCTATCCAAGGAAGAGGGTTTTTCCTAAGACGATCATGCACCGATTGTATGACATTTGACATTTAGGGAAAGAAATTAGAAATATAACAAAAGCAACCTAAAAAGCTTTGTGATCAAGTTTTGTCAATGATTTAATCCGAAAATTTATTAGCAAATTGAATTGCCCTTTCAATTGGTATTATGATTCCCTAATAAATATAATGGCCAAGAGACCCAATTTTTGTTTGAAAGAGAGAGATTTTCTTTTTAGATATTGCAAGAGCATTTTTCCAAGGTAATGTTCAAAAAGATATTGAGAAATTTGAAGTGTTGATCCACATTTTTAGAAAAAAAATAAGGACATTATCAATGTAAGCAATAATAAATTTTGTAAACAGGTTATGAATATCATTTATAATCTCTTGAAATTTTGAAGGTACATTTTTTAGGCTAAAAGGCATCATATTCCATTAATATTGTTCAAACAAAACTTAAATGTTATTTTGTACATATCTTTAGGTTTTATTTATATTTGTCAAAATTTAGATTTCATATCAAATTTTGAAAATATTTTTGAAGAATGCAAGTGATTTAATAAATATTTTTTATTTAGGATTGGATATCTTATCCATTGAAGAGCTTTATTAAGAGGTTTGTAATTAATCACAAGCCTTGATGTCCCTCATTCTATTTTTGTACTTTTATCAACATAAAAAGTAGAACATGACAAAGGACTTTTAGATTTTTAAATAATTCCTTTGGTTAAGGGATCATTAATTTCTTTTTAGCAATATTCTAAAAGTTCTTGATTTATTTGTATAGGATGAACTTTTTTAGGGATTTCTCTTTCACAAAAATCCTTTTCATATGGTAAATCCACCATATGTTATTTTCTCCTCCAAAAAACATTTGGAAGATTAAAACAGATTTGGTTTTTGATTTTATTTTCTAAAAATTTGACTTTTGTTTGGACAATCAAGGTAGCCAATTGTTGTTCTATCTTTTGAAGGAAATTTCTTTAGAAAAATAATTTATCTGATTTTCTTTGCTTTCTACAAGGTTTAGATTTTTGAAAACTAGTTTTTTAATAAATTAGATAACTATTTTTTATTCCAAACTTTCCATTATTATTTCTTCATTTGTTACTAAAAATGGCATAACTTGTTGAATGAATAGAGAATCTAAGATTATCTAGCTAGTTATACTTTTTACTAACAAGAAAGTAGTATTAACTTTATAAGAAGAGTTTTCTACACTTACATTTGAAAGCTTATAATTTATTTGCAGTTTAAACCCATTGTTGATCTAAGGCCTTGTTTTGCCTTTTTTGGCCTTTTTTGAAATACTTTTTAGGAATTAATCCTTCTTGAATGCAATTGAAATCAACTTCTATATCAAACAAGGCGACTATTTCAATTGTAAATTCATTTTTTATTGTTAATTTAATAGGAATGTACCATTTTATGGTGGATACTTTAGAAGTGATTTTGAAAATGTCTTCGTTGACCTTTTCTTCCTCACTTGCTGGATCTTTATTTTTAGAAATTTGAATTTCTAGAAAATTTCTAGAAACAATTGATCATAGTGTTTTTGCTGAAGTTTTAATTCTTTTATTTTTTATTTAAGTAGATTGACTTTAGATTGTAAATCCTGTAATGTTATAGGTTTACTATTTTCTGAGTTGAACCTATCCAAAACTTCCTTGGAATTATATTTGTTGATAGGGTTTGTTTATAACTGGTTGATAGTTTGTCTATTCTTATTTGAGTTTTTAGAGATAACTTTTCTTTTATTCATCATCAGGCAAATAACAAATTATTTCAAAAAAAAAAGATATTATTTTTTTTAGAACATTTACCTCATTATTACTTTTTTTTATGATGTTTCTTCTGATTCAGAAAAGCAACAATCATCATTTTGTATAATTTGATTATTTTCTCGATCAATTTCTGCTAAATATTTTTCTTCCTCAAAAGAGTTTTCAATAAGGAATATGTTAATCTAGTTGAGGATTCCTTCCTCAAGTTTAAAGTTTCTAATTTTTTTATTTAATCTGCAATACTTTGCTATGTTTCCAGGCCTATTATATCTAAAACAGACTAGTCTTATGTCCTGATTTGGTGGAGGAATGTACATAGGTTTCCTAGATTTTGACTTAAAACTTTGACCCCTATTTTTATAATTTGGTTACTAGCTTGATTCAACTTGTTTCACCCTATGCCCATGCTTTGCCTTGAAGGTTTTTGGGCAAATAAAATTGAATTATTCTTAAAAAGAACCTAAGTCTTTCTTGTTTAGTGATTTTTCTTTAGTCAATTGACTCTAAATTTTATCATCTTGACAAATTTTGGGAGCAACTTCCTAGACATAGGCTACAAGCTATCCATAAATAAATTGTTCATAAGAAGTGATCCCATTGAATTGATTTCTAATTTTCTCCCTTACCTTATCTCTAAAGAATTTAGGAAGTCTTATAAGGAATTTCTCTTTTCATAAAGGTTGATTACTATCCAATCTAGAGTAGATTTTGCTAAAAAATGTGTCCTTATACCACCTAGAATTAGAAAGAGTTCTACACATAAGATTAAAAAGTCATACAGCTGATTTGTTTTTCCTAATACTTGGATCTCTTATGAAATATTTGATTTTATAAAAAAAATATTATTCATATATCGATATGAATTTTTTTGAGTATAAACCAAAGCATAATCATAAAATTTGTTACTGCTTAATATATAATCACAGTATTGATTAGTGATTCAATTCTTTGTTGTGATACGAATTAATGTTAATATTGATCGCTGATTCAATTACTTTTTGTGACATGAATTAATTTTAAATTTGTAGATGATTTCACCAACTCATACTTTATGCTTACATAATATATTTAATAAAATTAATTTTATTGAGGATTTTTATCAAATTTAAATCCACTATAGTAATTAAAAAGAGAATTATTAACTCTCTTATAATCATCAAAACCTTTATTAATTGAGAAGAAAATTATAAACTCCTTTATCATCGACACCAATAATAATTAACATCGGTTGTCTTACATGAATTTGATTAGATTTAATTAATACAGGATCAATTTCTAGGACTCTATATGTTTAATTGATTAAATTAATTAATTTTGATAATGAAAGTGCTAATTGACTTTATTTGTTGCAAAACAATAATTTAAAATGTTTTTTACTTACTCCTCATTTTGTGATAAATCCTATAATATTTTATTGTTAAGTCTAATATACTTAAATGCTAATTATATCTTTTATCCTTATAAAACTATCTTGCGAAGGTTTATCATAAATTTGCACTAAACTGAAATGCACATGAAATTGTAATTTTTCAATTGAAAATTTAAATATTTCTACATATTTATATTTCATTGGAAAATTAGATAGTTGCTCTTTGCTCTCTACAATAACCTCATTATCTTTTCAATAATTTGTTCACTAATGAATTTCATTGATTTGGAACTATTTGAACTATATGACTATTGTACAAGTTTCTAGTCTGGTATAAATTTTTTTTCTTTAATAACAAGACTAGAAAAAACTAAAGTATCAAGTTGCTCTTTGCTTCCTGACATATTACAGTTTTGATTTTCTTGCATAAGTTTTGATACTACCGGTGATTTTGCCACCTCATGTTAACTTGGCATAACAATATTTTCACTGGAGAAATTAGAAAGAGCAACATAATGAGTTGGCCATTTGTACCATTGATGATGACAATTTATTAGAGGTTTTTTTTCACAAATGAAAGAGCAAGTAGCTCCCACCCCAAGGCACCCAACCAATGGTGGCATGTTACTGGACCTATAGAATAAGCAAGCTACTTAACTTAAAGGCCAAGTTGAAGAAAATGCTCTTTGGTGTCAAGCTCATCTATAAAAGGGAAGATATTCTTCACTTCAAGATACACAATTGAAGCAAACCTTCTTCCCTCTCTAAGAAGGTTTTTCTCTCTCTAAGTTCACTAATTTCTTTAAGTCTTCTTTATAAATCTTTACTTACAAATTTACTTTCGTGAAAGTTTGAAAATTATTGTAATCTCTTTAAAACAAATCCTTTTTTATTCTTGAATATTGTAAAAGGTTCACTAAATAGGGGTTAGGTATGAATGAAACACTTTTAAGAAACCTTATAGTTAGGGATTGTGTCTTAGTGTAAGGCTAGAAAAATCCTCAAGGTGTGAGATGGGATTGCTTGAGTCTTTAAAAAATCAAGTAAGAAATATTGTAAATGCTATCAAAAGAAAAAGTGCTAATAGATAACCTAAGGTTGGATTTAACCTTGAGAGAGAGGAGTAGATCCAAAAAGATGATTTTCTCTTTGAACCATCGATCATCTATACACCACTGTCATCATTCTCTTTTTCTACTCTTTTAATTTTTCATCCACTTTAATTTCCCTATCTTTATATGTTATTTATTTAATTTTTGAGATACTTATTTATTGCTCCTTTTACGAAGGGAAAAATTTTTAAAATATACATTTATGTTTTTGTTAACGGTGGATTTCGGTTCTGCCTAATCCAAACAACGAGAAGGGATTCTTTTGAGACTCAAACCATTATCTGGTTGTCAAGACAGTGAGAAGATGTAGGATGGTCAGACGAAAAAGGAGATGAGTGAAGGACATAGAGGTTTAACGTGGTTCGGCCAAAATCGAGCAGCATTGGTCCCTACGTCCACGGTAACGTCTTATTAATCTGATGATAATTTTACAAAGTTTCAGTACCGTGGCTTTCTTCTCTTCTTTTTACAGAGGGCTCCTTTCTCATATTTATATAGGAGAGGAGGCTACAAAAGTAATTACATAATTTATATTTTTGTTACATTAAATAATAAATATACAAGACAGTCTAAGGTACAACAAGTAGGCTTCTGTAGATTGTTGGTTAATTTAAGTGAAATGTTTTCTATGGGTGGGACCTAGAGGTGTCAAAATGGGTTAGGTTTAACGGGTTAGCCTGGGACTGGTATAATTTTGCCTGGCCTGGGATTGGGACTGGTACGGA
>JANHAO010005890.1:0-22122 GCA_026873985.1 Saraca asoca | reverse complement strand
GTGCATTGGGCTTTAGATCCATGACAATTGGGGCCTTAAAACACCAATTCTATAGAGGCCCATTTTGTAGCAACTCTACCTCTCTATTGCAGCCTATTTTTCATGCCTAATTTTATGTTTTCAAGTCTAGAATCTTCATATAAAATGTGACTTTATGTCTCAGCTTCCATTTGGGCTTTGTTTCACCTCATTTGAACCTCTATAGCTCAAGTTATGATCAATTGAATGCACAAAGGTCAGGCTGCCTGAGGACAGTGCTGAGACAGTATTCTGATTTTAAATTGAGCTCCAATTTTGGATAATCAATTGTGTGATTCAGCTTTTGCAATCTTCATGAAAGTTGTAGATTTATCTCTTAGATTTCCTGCAAGATAAGAATCACATTAATTGGACAAGTGTAGCTCAACATATAGCTAGATTACAAAAACTGCTCAAAATGGTCAATTATGCAAAATTTTCCAATATGATGCCAATTGACACAAAATCACATATACACACTAACACAGTTGAGATAAGTCATTTTCGAACCTTAAAATGCTAAGTAAGAGGGCAAATAGATGAGTGAAATATTGTGTTATCAGGCATTCACTATATGGTATGGCTTATAACCATACAATATTATCAGAAATCCCCTTTGTTACTTAGCTTGTATTTATAAGGTGTTTACACCTTGTAGGGTAGGTAAGTATCATCCTATGAAAGTATATAAATACACATGTGATTATGTACATGCATTAAAATTATGTGTTATGTTTATACTATATGTATGACTAAAGTTTTCACTCATAGTAAGATAGAAACTTTCACTTTATTGACTGCTTGAGTTATACTCACCCCCTCATATTTTACTATGTCACAGAACAAAGCCATAATGAACACTGATCAGATAGTTTCAGCTCCTACACATTAAAAGTAAGAAATTGTTTCAACATGCAAATGTTATGGTAGCAATGCACAAGGTGTCAACTAGGCTGACCTAATACGTCAAAGATTTCAGTCTTGATTTAAGTTTTATTTTAAAGATTTTTTTGTTTAAGATTGATTAATTTTATAATTTTGGTATTTATTTTAACAAGTGCGCAATTATTATTTTATTTATAAACTCAATTTTGAATAATAGTTATTTAATTACATTTTAAAGAGTCAAGAGTTTATGGGCTCTTGGGTTGTCACTCAACAATTCAAGCCAGTCATACTCCAAACTCTATGGATGTGACAATAATATGGGTACAAATCTTATAGGGCATTTGGTTAGAGAATTTTAGA
This sequence comes from Saraca asoca, assembly GCA_026873985.1. NCBI lineage: Eukaryota > Viridiplantae > Streptophyta > Magnoliopsida > Fabales > Fabaceae > Saraca > Saraca asoca. Next base: position 20,856 of record JANHAO010005890.1, on the reverse strand, counting down.
GAGCTAGTAACAAAATCAAAAAACTAATTTGCTTATTAAGTATTTGGTACATGTGCAGTGGAAATTGTTACCATTATTTAACCTTAACAAATTTCCCTTATTTGAAACCTTTCCACCACCTAAGGTTTCAAAGGTGTTTGGTTCAACATATGGAAATGGAAAAGGAATGGAATCAAATAAAGAGGAATAAGGGTAATGGTAATGGTTACCTTTTTATTTGTTTAGTTCAATCAGGGAATGGAATCACATTATTTATGATTCCCTTTCTTGCCATTTGGTTAGGTGGTAGTTAATAGCAATGGATGGTGGTCAACAATGGTCAGTGGTTGTAGATAATGGTCAATGACGATATATAATAGTTGGCGATGGTTAATGGTAATAGCTAATGGTGGCCAATGGTCAAAGGTGATAGCTCTAGTGGTTAGTGATCAAAGGTGGTAGATGGCGGTGGTTAATGGTTAAAGGTAATGACCAATGGCAAATAACAGTAAGTGATGTTGGACGGTGGTCAATGACAATAAGTAGTGGTAGATGGTGGTTAACAGTAATAGTTAATAGTGGATAGTGGTCAACGATGATAGTGTTGATGGGCAATAATCAATGGTAAAAGATGACGGTAAATGGTGGTCATTGGTTATAGGTGGTAGAATGTAGTGGTCAATATTGGTAATGGTATTGGGCAGTAGTCAATGGCGAGAAGTGGTAGTAGGCGGTGATCAATAGTGATAGTAGTGTTAGGCAATAATTAATGGAGGAAGATGGTGGTAGGCTATAGTCAATAATAATAATGATGGTGGGCAATGGTCAATGGTGGTAATGGTGGTAGGCAATGGTTAATGGCAGAAGATGGTAGTTGGTAGTGGCTAATGGTAGAATGTGGCAGTGTGTGATGGCCAATGGTGGTGGTAATGATTAGCAATGGAATGTGATAGTAGATGATAGTCAGTAGCACAAAGTGGTGGTAGATAGTAGTCAATAATGGTGATAAATAGTGGTTAATGGTTATGGTACTGGTTGGTGGTGGTTAATGGTGATATTGTTGGTGGCCAATGATCAATAGCTAAAGGTGGTGGTAAACGGTAGTCAACAACAGAAGGTGGTGGTGGATGTTAATCAATGGTATTAGTGATGGTGAGTAATGGTTAACTACGGTAATGGTGTTAGGGTTAGACAGTGGTCAGTAGTAGAAAGTGATGATAAGTAGTGATCAAAAGCGATAGGTATTACTGTGTTGAGGTGATGGGAACTTCATGAGGTAAGAGAAGGAAAAAGAGAAATGATTTTTTTTTTTAATTTCTAGTGGGTAACATAATCCGATACTGTAAGTGAGGGAAGGGTTTCAAATTAAGGGAGTTAATTAAGATTAAGTAACGATAGTAGATTATACTATATGCGAATCAAACACTCAGTAAGAGAATTAGTTTTTTTATTCCGTTACCAGCCCCTTTAAATTCCCTAAACAAATATCTCGTTAGATTACATTACCTACCAGAAATTAAAAAAAAACCTCTTTTTCCTTCTCTCACATCTCAAAGCTCTCACCACCACTTTCCACCATTAACACCACCAACCACTATCTTCTGTCATTGACCACCACCCACCATTTCTACTACCATTGACTACTGCTCACCACCACTACTAGCATGGACCATCGCCTAACACCACCTTTTACCATTGACCACCGACCACCATCGCTTTCCATTGTTGACCACCATCTACCATCACATATTGTTATTGACCACTACTCATCACCATCTATTACTTATCACTATTGACCACTGCATACCTCCACTTACAATCTCTGGTTATCATCTACCACCACTTTTTGCCATTGACCACCGCTTACCAGCACTATCGCTATTGACTACCATTCATTATTACCTTTGTCGTTGATTATCGTCTATCACTACCTATTATCATTGACCACCTTCTACCACCATTGATCACTATCTGTTATTGACCACCACCTAACCTAACAATGAGAAAGGGAATCATAAACATTGTGATTCCAATATTTGACTAAACCAAAATAATAAAAAAGTAACAGTTACTATTACTTTTACTCCTGCTTATTTAATTTCATTCTCTTTTTATTTTTATAAGTTGAACCAAACACCCCTTTAATATTTCTCTTCCTATACTTTAAGTAGCTTTTAGTTTAATAAAGATTATTACCTACAATTGATTATTAAAAAGTTTTAAAAGTGCAACCAGCATCACTAAAAAGTGGTATAATCAATTATTGCACTTATACTGAGGATTCTAGTCTATATATCAAATAAGCATTTAATGTGTAGATTGATTTTATGATCAATTCTCCTTTCACTAAAAGTCTATCATCAATTTTCTACCAAAAAAATCAATTATTATTAAAAGTCTTTCAAAACTTAAATCAATTCACACAATCAATCTATTAATAACCAGTTGTTTCATAGCTATATCAAATAACCACATGTTCAATTGTAACATTACATTGCTCATTTAAATAATTAAATAAAATGTCTTAATCTATATTCCTAAACTCGAATTTTAGTTTTCTTGTTTTACCAGAATTAGGATTACTAGCATATGCCTAAATAAGAAGTTTTCAGGCATAAGCAATTGACCCTACCAGCAAATCAAAATATCAAATTAAAGATCATATTTTATTGCCTAAAATAATTATTGGTAGACTATAAAAATACAATCAAGCATCTCTAAAAAAGATTACAATCAATTATGCATCTATAATTAATTGTTGAGAAAAATAAATTAAAGTGTAACATGATATTATTCATCTAAATAAATAAATGAAAATGTTTTAATTTATGTTCGTAAACTCGAATTTTAGTTTCGTTGTTCTACAAGAATTAGGATTACTAGTATTTGCCATCAATAACCAATTATTCATTTAAATTATTAAATAAATTTATTAATTAAAATGTAAAATTACATTATTAATTTAAATAAGTAAATAAATAAATTAAAATGTTTTAATTTATGTTTCTAATCTCGAATTCTAGTTTTCGTGTTCAAAAAGAATTAGGATCATTGTATTTGCCTATGTAAGAAGTTTCACTCACCACAGGCATCATCGATTAACCCTTCCAACAAACCAAAATATCTAACTAAATCATGGAGAATAGCTTAAAAAACCATAGAGCTTTGAAAAGATCATGGATTTCTAGGTCTGGAGATTTCACTGTATTCTTCATTTTAGGTCCGATAGACTGGTTCATTTTGGTCACGGAAAAAGAAAACATAGTGGAAACATTCTCAATGAAATCGGTATTTGAAGAAATTACGATTGAAAAAAAGCAACTTCAATTTGAGCGTCTTCTCATTGTTAGTCTCATAGCACTCATTTTCAATGCTCCTTTGCCGTTTCTTATCATCTTCAGCTTCTTTATGTTAAATCGGTAGAAAGAATTAGTAATAACTAAATTTGTATAAAACAATATATTTACATATAATATGCATACATGATATTTTCATGTAAATCCATCTAAGCAAATCCTTTGTATTAGGTGCATTTCTTACATGCCCTAGTAAAGAAAGGGTAATAAAACTGTTCTAAAGCTTTAATGGGGCATTCATAGCTCTGTCAAGAGCATATATAAGGACCTACATTATTATAATCCTATTGGACTAATTAATTCATTATTATTAGCTCAGTTACAAGACTCACACTATCAAAGTTCACTATTAGCCTAAATGTCAATTTAGGTCCAATAATTTGATCGCATATTAATTGTCTCATCTTACTTAATTGTTATGACATTCAATTAATCCAATTTAATATATAATTAAATTATGGTAGTCTAATTTAGGAAATTTCAACAATCTCCTACTTGGACAATATAGTTTAACAAACAAGAAATTGGATTACAATAAATGGTCACAACAATGAATGTCAACATCAGTCATGACACTATTACAACCATAAATACCCAATAATGCTTATCATCATATTCGATAGGGATGCAAATGTCATACATGTCTTGAACACTTATGTTCCAACAAGCAAAACATAGTGTGTAATGTGTGAGTAACCAAACATATATATCAAAATGTGAACATCTGTATATCTTTTACGAAATAATTCATGCACAGTTAACACAACAATGAGACATGGTCTAAATTCTCCATCGATATGTCATAAACAAATATGCATAATCAATAACGTCATATATACATATATATGAAACTGTTAACGTCAGATTTTGATATTGAGCTAAACTCTGGCCAACAGGGTGATTCTTTCGGGATCTCTAATCGTGACTGGTTCAAGCACAATAAATCAATAAAAAAACACACAAAGATGGAGAAAAGAGTAGTAAAGAGACACAAGATTTTTAACATGGTTCGGCAAAATCCGGATATCACCAGACCTTATGCCCACAGTAGTGTATTATGGTGGAAGTATTTTTGCAGATTTTTAGCATACATGTGCTCTCTCTATTTTGGCAGAGTGGTTGCCTGTATCCCAGATGATCTCTCCCTTTATAGAAGGCTCCTTCCTCATATATATATAAGAAAGGAGGTTACAATGATAATTTCATATATAATAAATCTATCACATCAATATTTATTGTACACGATAGGATGGGCAGAAAAAATTATGTTATTCGGCTATTGCAGATTGTCTTCTGTAAGCGGGTCCCAAGTATCTGTTGGGCGTGATGTGACCTAGTCTCCTGTAGTCTTTGGCTCAGTGAGCTTTCGGGTCACTAATCGCACCTCGCACACCAAGCCCTTTAGTCTGGGAGTGAGTCTCTATGATGACGAGGTTGAACTCGCTTTTGCGGACGAGCTCTAACTGGGGGGGGGGGGAAGGTCATTTTAGTGAAACGAACTGGAGACTTTACATCTTGAGCGTTCTTCGAACCAGGCCTTTTTTGTGCTCAGGTAGCTCGCCAACCCGTCAGAAGCAATCCGGATTTTGTATATAATAGAAACATATGGCAATATCATTAACATTTCACAAATCTTGAGATAACAATAACAATAATTCATTGTTTTAACAAGAAACATGAAACTCCTGCTAACCTTGAACACTAAAAGGCTTAGCCGAATTCATTCTAGTCACTTGTTTGTAAACAATTTTTACACCTAAGCCTTTAGTTAGTGGATCCACATGCATATGATCCATGGAAACATGTATAATACTTACGTGTCTTCTCTTTAACAAAATGATACTTTATATCAAAATACTTTGTACAGATAGTACTTTTATTATTTTAAAAGAAGTTTATTGTGGTAGCACTATCGTAACATATAGTTGAGATCCTAGACATACTCTCTATAACTTTGGGTCTAGATATCATATTCCTTAACAAATTAACTTTACAAATGGCTTCATAATATATGACATACTCTGCTTCTATAGTAGAGGTTGTTATAATTGATTGCTCAATAGTTTCCATAGTACAACCCTTCTTATCATAAAAATATATCTAGATATTAACTTCCTATCATCTAGATAATTCATAAAATCATAGTCAATATAGCTTGCTACAATCACAACACCAAATCTACAATAGGTCAACACAAAGATTCTTTGTACCTTATAGGTACTAGATAACTTTCTTTGCATCAGTCCAATATTTTTAACCAAGATCACTTAAGTATCTCCCAAATACATTAAACCAATAGCAATTTCAAAATGTGTACATATTTGAGCATAAAACAAGCTACTAACAACAAAAGCATATGGGATCTATTTTGATCTTTACACTATTTTGAGGACATTAAGCTTTAAAAAGAATCTCATGCCTCTAAAAGGGTGTAATACTTGAAGAGCACATAAAAAACATATTGAACCTTCTAAGCACCTTTTCAAATACAATCTTTGAGATAAGACAAGAAAATCAGGATCTATCACAATGGATCCATATGCCTAACACAAAAAAAAAAAGCATTATTAAAATCCTTCATATGTAACTAGTATATGCTTTGTCTCAATCATAGGACTCATAGCATTATTTTTAAGGAGAATATCATCAACATAAAACTAGAAACATAAATATGCCCAAACTTAACTTAAAATAGAAACACAGATATGCATCATTTTCTTTGAATCTAAAAGAAGCAATAATCTCAATAATCTTGAGATACTATTATCTAAATGTTTTATTCAAATCATATTTATGAATCCTTTCAATTTACACATTAGGTGTTCTTTACTCTTGTCTTGGAAATCATCTTATTGGTTCACACAAATAGTTTCTAGTTAATCAATATTTAAGAAGGCCATCATGCATTTGGTGAAGCTCCAGGTCAAAATGAGCTACTAAAACCATTATAACTCCAAACGAGTCTTTAGATAAAACAAATAAGAAATTTTTTTATAATCAACACCTTTTTTCTAAGTATGGCCTTTTGCTACCAATATGACCTTGTATCTCTCAATCACCTTTTGAGTATCCTTTTTGGCCTTAAAGACCCTTTTGCATCCGATAAGCTTGCAACTAATAGGTAACTCTATATGATCTCACACATCATTATGGAGCACTAAATCAATCCATTATTTACAACTTTTATCCATTCTAAAAAATTAAGACTTGAAAGACCTTCTCAAAAAAATGGTGAGATCATTATTATTATTGACATCAAATTCGTGCTCCTGTAAGTATACCATATAGTCATTAGTAATTTTTGATTTGTGAGCCATCTAAAATTTCCTCAAGAGTACTTTATTTACAATACTTAGTTCTTTTCTACTATCAATGGGGATTAAGTTCTTCCAATTTTCACTATTGATTTTACTATATATTATACTAGATCTTCTAGATCAATTTAGTTTGTTTCAACTAATAATGGTACTAGTGGAATAACAAATTGTACTTCTCCAAAAGAGATGTTATAGGCCTTTCACTTCCACTATCTGGCTAGCCTTCAAAATAAATAGAATGAGGTACCTCTATTGCCTTGGTGGTGTGGATTGAATAATAAAATTTGCAACTTTCGTAACTGTTACAACATCTAATAAAGTGATTATCAATAACCTTTGGATCAGGTTACTTAACGAATGGATCATATGGCTTTATTTTATCCTTGCACCCCAAACATGGAATGCCTAAAACTAAACTTTTCCTATATAGCAAATCATACAGGGTTTTAAATATAGACTTACTAGGCAATTCGTGCATTCAGTCATGTGCATGAGCATGTAATTTCACATTCTTGCAATCCAATCCTGTTTAGCCATTTTGGCATAAGATTGTTAGCTTCAAATTTCACAATCTTGGACATATTGCATAAAAGAATCAAAATTTTTGTCAATTTATCATATATCCATAGCACCTTACCACCTTTATTAGAGCTGATGCACTTGATTTTCTTATCAATTTAAGTTCAATCTCAAATTTAAATGCCCCAACATAATTTAAGGATCCCACCTTTAAGTGGATATTTCCACCTCACAAAATTTGATTAATCACCAATGAAGGTGACATATCAGTATCCACCTATAATGGTTGATGTAGTCAATCCACTTACATTATTGTGAATCAACTCCAATACATCTAACCTTCTAATTCTTTTTTTCTTTTTCTAACTCTAGTAAGGAGTATTTCCTTTGATGTAATCAATACAAATATTGAAAAGGATAAGTCTAGGTCATTAAAAAACTCTTCTTTTATCAATTACTCTATCTTTCTATAGAGATATCATCTAGACAACTATGCCATAACATTGAGGATCTCACATTAATTCTAACCCTTTTGTATCCAATTGCAGTAGCTATTTAACTAACTAACTCTCTAATTTCCAAATGGCTATTACTCCTATATACTCATCTTGCACTCTTTCACCACTTCCAATCTAACTATTAAATTTTTATCACTTGGCTTTCTATTGTTTCTTAATGCTTATGATGAATTTGTAATGTATATGATTGCATCTCCATTTATCCACCAAATGTTTGACAGAATGTGTCACTAGACCCAACGGAACATCTTGATTTATTGTGATGCTCACTTAAATTAGCTTTTCTTGTTTTCCAAATGAGGTTGCTTTTGGGTGTGACCAATTTCCACACTCAGGATTTGATTTATGTGAAACAAAGTGAGCATGAAGACCTTTCAGTCCTTCACATCATCTGCTTGACTAACTATAAAGGTCATGTCACTAAAAGTATACTCACCCTTATGGGTGTAATATGATATCTTAAGAACATAAATTTGAATCAAAAAAGACTCTAAAGTATGTTAAATTAAATGACTATTTTCCAAGTCCACTTTCATGCCCTTAAGGCGATTATAATAGTTTTATCCAACAATAAGAGATAATATCCTTTTTAGCTTTATTGAATATTACAAATCTATTAGCTATAGCCTCTATAAATGCTTTGGCATTTTGAAAGGTAGTAATGTCTTTCATAATAGTCTTATCCTTAGTATACATTACAACCATCAAGTATACTCTATTAAAGTTTGTCCACTTTCCATGAAAAGCCCCTGCACAACAGTAAAGTCATCATCTATCTTCAGCTCTCCCTCTTTCTATATCAAATATGAAATTTGGTAATTGTCAGATATAATATTAGCAATTTAGTCCAGATATTTTCTACTCAATCCAGTCTTTATAATTAGTCTCATTTACCATCTTCACTATAATCAATTACATAAGTGACAAAAGATTGAGAAAATAATAATTTATGAAATTCATTATAAATTTTCAAAATTGCATATCAAACGTAATCATTCTATAATATTTCCTCAATAATTATGCAATTTCAAACAATACTATATTATGAAACCTAACACCTATAGGATATTTAAAATTATAATAATATAACAAGCAATCTTAACACTTACATTATTACCAAGAAGCTATGTTAATAATATTATACCGATATGGCATATATATTATTAAGATAGCACTCTCCTAGATATAATTTTAAATTTTTATTTTAGCAAAACTTTATGCAACTAGTCCCACGATAAATGAGTACACAATTACACAATTTCACAACATAATATGAGAAAAATTTATTCTTACATAATTTTATTAATTGCACATAACAATCCAAAAAATATTTAAGTGTGCACATAGCATCAAATCAATTGTTACATACAATAGTATAATATATAAGAATTATACAGTAAATTTTTCATATCTAAATAATATGAAATTAATGCTCAAATAAATAGGATAATAATTAAATAAAATATTTTTATTTCAAAAAATAAAGCAAAATTATAGATAGTAGTTCTATATGTAACAAACATATAGTAAAATTTTCATGGCCAAATAATATCAATAATTACTCAAATAAATTAAGTAAAAAATAAATAAAATACTTTTATTTCCAAAAAAAATCATTAAGAACAAAATTCAGATAATGGATCTTCATGGTATGATTTTCATCACCATCCATTACCTCTATGGTGGCATTAGGCCCCCACACACCACACCCACAAGTGGGTGAGTGCGTTTCATGCCCAGCCTTCATCCTTTTCACCTGCAATGCTACAATTTGGATCCGTTCAACCCTTGTTTCATACCTAATTAATTGACATGGATATCAAACTCCTTTAATTTAGCAATATTTTAAACAACCCTTATGTGGGTTTTTTTTTACCAAAATTCATCTAAAATTAATCTCCAAATCAATTTCATAGAATATGGTAAAAATTAAGCAATTTTAACTGGAAAAGTTACGAACCTCCCTTAGGTTATTCAATTCAAAAATGTTAAAATTGATGCTATTGCAATTTGAATTTTTAGAAATTGATTGAGAGTTTTTCTTTGTCTAATAATTCTTAAACAGAATCATGAATCAATTTGAACACATCTCCAATAATTAGGCCAAATTTTAACAAAGGAAAAATTGGTACTAAACAACCATATTCAATTTGGGAGAATTCGATTTAAAACACAATTTACTAGTCTTGTTCAAATTAATTCATCTGCACATTACATACTTTTGAGATGAAATCATAAATTAATTTGAAAAATATCCCTTTCAATTATTCAAATTTAAGAAATCAAATTTTCTAGAAAAACTAAATTAACTCAATTTGTGATTTCATCTCAAATTCACAAAATTTGTAATTAATTTATGCAACTTAAGAATATAGAAACGGCATAAAAATTTCATATAAAAATCTATAATATTTCTTATCAATAATTATGGATAATCAACAATTTAATCACATAAAAATTTCATAACAGATTTGCACAAATTTAAGCCTCGCAACATGAAACAAAAATCGACTTTGATAACAATTTTTAAATGACAGAAAGCAAGCATCTAAATTTGTTCAAAACAATAAATTCACATATAATATGTGTACCTAATATTTTAATATAAATCCATCCAAACGAATATTTCATAACAAGTACACTTCTTACATGCCTTAACAGAAAAAAAGGAAAGAAAACTATTCAAAAACCTCAATAGAGTGGCTACAATTCTATTTATGGTGTAAGTATGAACTTATCTTACTATAACCCCATTGCGTCAATTGAATTATTATTCTTGGCCTAATTATAAGGCTCACTCCACTAAAATCTACTATTAATCTAGGTCTAAGTGCTAATTTAGATCCAATAATCTGATCTCATATATTAATTGGTCCATCTTATTTAATTGTTATGATATTCAATTAATTCAATTCAATATATAATTAAACTATGATAGTCTAATTTAAAAAATTCCAAGAACTTATTCTGTTGAGTTTTGTTAAGTATAAGTATGATCCTCAGCATGGTTAGCGGATTCTAACTACGCTTTTTATAGTGGCTACATTCAATATGATCTTTGATTTTTGTCATTATCATCTTGCAAAAGCAGCGTCTATCTTCATTCAGATAGTTGCTTTAATCACCATTGATTTCCACCTTGAACCTTCATGGATGAGTGCCACTTGTGACCCAAACATATCTTACTGCTTAGATTTTGTATATTGTGGAAAAGCATGATTTTAAATTTCTCTCTTCAATTTTCTGTAATTTTGCATCAGGTTTAATCTTTCTTGCATGTGATTAGAATATTTTTAATATAATCCTAACTACAATTTAAAATAATATTTCATTGTTATAAAATCATTTTAGTTCACATTAATCTCTTTATGTATTGTGAGTGAACCTCACACGTTATAAGCTAGTTTTGTTGTGATGTAAATATATATATCACCACTCCCATTATTATAGATATAGAGTTATTGACCTAAACCCTAAACTCATTTTTCTCAATATTATATCTTTTCGAATTTAAGATGCAAAATTTCTAAATTTTTTACCTTCAATTTTCTGTAACTTTGCATCACATTTAATCTTTCTTTTCTGCAATTAGAATGTTTTTAAATATAGTTGCAACTACAATTTAGAACTATACTTTATTGTCATAAACATGTATTACGAGTGGACTTCACATACAAATATTTTTAGCCATCTATACTCATAATGAAAGTTATTGCGAACCAATTTTGTTTTGATGCAAATATATATATCACCACTCCCATTATTATAGATATAAAGTGACTGACCTAAGCCCTAAACTCATTTTTCTTAGTATGATAACTTTTAGAGTTTTACAAGCAAACTTCTAAATTTCTATCTTAAATTTTATGTAATTTTGCATCACGTTTAATCTTTCTTTTCTGCAATTAGAATGTTTTTAATCGCAATTATGATTTAGAATTATATTTCATTGTTACAAAATTACATTGGTTCACAATAATCTCTTTATGTACTAGGAGTGGACCTCACACAATGTTTTTAGTCATCCATACTCATAATGAATTGTTGTTTAAATATATATCACCACTCCTTCTATTATTATATGGATACAAAGTGATAGTGATTGATCTAAACCCTAAAGTCCTTTTTCTTAGTATGATAACTTTTAGAGTTTTACAAGCAAAAGGTTTTTTTTTTTTTTTCTTTTCTGATTCATCATTTAGTTTTCAATTATTTTTCCTTTTAGCAAGGCTTGAAAGAACTTAATTACCTAACCTTGAGTATGCAATAGATCTATGGTCTGCCAGTTATATGAGCACTTATTGACTTGCATATCATGTTTTAGGTGCGTTATGAATCAATGTCTCGAAATCAGTTGGAGGAGATCTTGAAAGAATATCGTAAACTTCGGAACGAATTTCAGAAATAAAGGGCAAAGGTAAGGAGGATTGGGCATTGTCGGAGGTAAAGAATCTGGAATCAGAAGCAGAGATGGCTTCTTGGCTGCAAGGAAACAAGGACAACAATCAAGAAGTAGAGAAAGAACAGACGAGTTATCAAGAAAAATTGTGGCATGAATTGAACAAACAAACAAGCAAACAAGGCAAGGATCTTCACACAAAACCAAGTTTCACACTGTATAGTCTCGTCAGAGTCATCATATTTAAAGTTTAGGGATGAAATAACTAAAATTATCACTTTACCAAGAGCTTTGCCTTTCAAGAAGTTCAGTATTTTTAACTTAGAATTACATATTTTGCATTGAAATTGTTGTTTCTTTTTTTGATTGAATATTTCCAATTTCAATGCCAAATATATGATTTTAGATGAAAATTTTCAACCCTTTTAAGAGTTAAAGTTTAACTGGAATAATAAATTCTTTTTTTTATTCTAGAAACAAGCATTATCATTGCCAAACAAATTTTATTTTATTGTAATATATTTACACATTGATTTGCTTTATTGTGCATGGTGGTGGTGGGGATGATGAAAAAGTTGAGACTGGGAATTATGTCCAGCAATAGACCGAAATAACATAAGCAGTCGACGGAAGTAGCTACGTAATTTGCATTATTGTTCTCCACTCAATGGCTAAGTAACCATATTATTGTCTTCCAAAGAATTATCAGTTACTTAATTTGCATTTCAGTAGTCTTTTTTTCATTCTTTTTCCACAAATCAGTTAATTCCCATAGATATTTTCTGTCAATCACTTTGAGTATTTTTATTTAGGTTTGAATTATACTTGTTCATGATTTTAGTTGGATCAGGTCCACCTAAAACCATAAAAATTTATGGGATTTGAGGTTTGACCCAAATTCAAGCACATACAAAATTTAGTCAATTATTTAATTAAAGTCTAAACTCATGCTTAGCTCTAGATATGATATTATTCTACATTATTAAATTTGTAAATAGCATATCAAATTAAAAAATATATACATACAAGATTACAAAGATAAAGAAAAAGAATTTATCATATAGTTTATTTAGAAAAAAAATAAAAATTTTATTTTAATTATAATAGACAAAAACATTTGTTATAGATTCTAGTTTAATTTTATTATATATTTAATAAGAGTTAATAATATTAAAAGAGTGACTAAAATATACACAAAGAAACAAATAAGTTTTATTACTTCTATAAATTTTTTAATAACTTCTCATCAATATAACGTAATTAACCAATAGTTTCATATTTTTTATATATAATTTATAAATATTATTCAATTAACTAACAATATTTAATATATCATTATACAACCCACTTAATTGTATAATAATGGAACAGAAAAGGTTTTAAATTAAAATGAAAAATAAATAATAAATAGGAAATTATAATATTATTTTAAGAATATTTTAAATCATTGTTAAAGTTCATTATAATTAAATTTAACATTCAATGTAATATAAAAAATTATTAATTAATTTCAAATTTAAATATTAATTTATCTTTTTCTTTGATTTTTTAATACATATGTGAAAATAATTTTAACAGTAACATCTCTCTTCCACTTTTAAAACAAAGTAAACTGAAACTGTCAAACTTACCTATTTTAACAATATCAAATTAGTATATCTACTCACAAAGATGATTAACCACTGTGAAGAAATATATAAGCACGTTAGTTAAAAAGAGAATGTTTATCAAAAAAATAATTATCACATAAAAAGAGAGTATTTATCTCTTTAATTCTCCTAGAAAATCTAGGAGGAAGTTCACTAATCTTTCATTTTTTTCAATAATCAACTAAATGCATATTTAAATGAAAATTTAAACTTATTTTTGAGAAATAAATCTACTTTTGTATCTTCATTTTTTTTTCTAAAAATAAAAAGCTTATGACTAGATAATCACTTTTATCCAAGGATATTGTCATGGGTGAAAATATTTGTCTTATTATATAACATATTACATATTATGTTCTTTTTTTAAAATACTTATTACAAAATCTATTACACTAAATTATTTAAAATAGTGTTTGAAATACTAAATTAATTAATTTTAAATTATTAACAAAAAATTTAAAAAATATATATAAATATAATTAAGATTTCAACTTGAGCTAATCTAAGTTAGACTTAAACTTATCCCATAATATATAATGATTCACGCATTTAATGAGTTCAACCCCATAACTCAATATAATAAATTGGATCAATAATCTATTAGCTTTAGCCCAATAAAAGCCCGAGGCCTCCGGATCCTTAAACACCTCCCTGGTTCAAACACCTCCCTGGTTTGAACACATTTTTAATTTCCTTATTTTGTTACAAATTCTGATTCAGCGCCCTCACTATTTGTTGATGCAATGTTTCCTTCCCTTGGTACCCAAAATTGCAAACCATCACATCACTTACAATTAGATTGTGATAGAAAATATTGAAATGCAGTCTAAGTTGTTAGTATATAAAATTGGGACTCCAATTTGTTGCCATAGTTGAATTATATAAATCTTAAAATTAATATTTATCATTCATTTAATTAGTTAATTTATTTAATTAAATATGTTTTTTATAAATTTTTTAAAGAAGAATTAAATTATTATTATATATTGACTTAACATATATTTTTTATATTTTTCATTAATATTTTTATAATTAAATTTTCATTAATCATGTATATATATATATATATATATAGAGAGAGAGAGAGAGAGAGATTATAGGTAAAAAAAAAAAAGATTGTTTTCAAACAAAAGTGGAGGTGGTGTAATTTGAGTAAATCTTATCTCCTCCTTTTTTATACTGAACCAAGGTTCATAAATATGGCCGAGATAAGACTTTCTGCTCACAATGAAAAATTTATCATCTTACATTCATTCAAATGAGATGGAAAAGAAAAGCCAAGAGATCTGGCAACGCAACAACTTTGGAGTCCCTAGACTACTTCACAATCTCCGTAGCAGCGCAAGAAGAAAACGAAAACATCTTCATTCACATATATAGCAATGAACACACTGCAAAATTTAAAGCCTCTACATCACCTCTACATCACAAGTAGTGACAAATACATAAAATACAAATATTTCATTACATTTTTACACATGAAAATATGTAAAATATTGAAAGTGTTCTAAATTGCAATCCACACAAACTGTAAATTGCTTGCTACTTTGTGGCACTAATTACTAAATGTCAACAACTAAGGCAGTGTTCTTAGAAGAAGGGCTCCTACTGCTGCTCGAGAGGCTCCACTCATCAGAAATGAGGTCTACGGCGGTCGACGAGATGCAACCGCCGCCGGCAAAGCCGCCACATTTCGCGACGGTCCTGACACTCTCTATCAACTCCTTGGTGCGAGCTTCTTGCGACAATATATCAAGCAACAATTCAGGACTAATCACCAGCTTCACTTTCCAAAACCTACCACTCTTAGTACTCTTATTAGTCTTAGTACTGTTAGTACTAATCTTGGTGCAATGCCTACGATAATTACTGCTCTTACTGGAGAAGGCTTCTGTGTAAGATCTCTTGCGCAAAACCTGCTGGTAATGTTGGTAATCCAAGGACATTCTATATGGAGCAGACGCAGAGGTTAACGTTGGAATGCTGTTGGATCGAATGTGGCCTTGTCGGACGATGTTGCCGCCGTCGGCAGCGGCAGTGTCGGTGAGTGGGAGCAAATAATATGAATGGCCTGCCATTAACTCGTCGTTTTCAGAGAGCGGCTTCCAAAATAGGTCTTGGCTTCGGAATATGCAGTGGCCGGGGAATTCGGCGGTGATGGAAGCAACGGTGACCGGAGCGTAGAATTCCATGATGCCGCCGGTTGATGTTATTACTTTGATTATTTCGTCGGCTTCATTCAACGCTCCAAAGAAGCAGTTTCCCATTGGATCTTCCTCTTTAAAAGCTCAACTTCCAAAGAAATTAAATTTTGTTTGCTTGATTTATACAGAGGGATAATAACGAACACATGGAGGTAATGATATACATGAATGTAGGGTTGGTTTGGACTTTTGAGGGAAAGAAAGAGCGGGAAAATTCTGGAGAAGGAAAGTAAAGGTCGGTGGATTCTTCTTTGGGAGCTTTTGTAAATAATAGTAGAAAAGTGAGCAATTGGGAACACTTAAAATAAGAAAAGAAGAAGAATCATATTCACCTAATTATTTGCGGCAAAGTAACAATTTTTTTTACTAGAAAATTTAAAATTTTAAAAATAGGATATATTATTTCATTCCAAAAACATACAATATTATTTATAGTAATAAAACATCTAGCTCAAAAAATCTGATAAATATTCAAATCTAAAGAAGAATCATATTCACCTAATTATTTGCGGCAAAGTAACAATTTTTTTTTACAAGAAAATTTAAAATTTTAAAAATAAGATATATTATTTCATTCCAAAAACATACAATATTATTTATAGTAATAAAACATCTAGCTAAAAAAAAACTGATAAATATTCAAATCTAATGCATGATAAGTTAAAAACAATGTCAAACCAATCAAAACCCTGCAACATTGCTAATTATTAATAACATAATAAATTATTTTCCCTCATTGTTATCATTTTCCTAATAAATAATAGTAGAATAATGTTTATGAAAGATCTTTTTAATCAAATAAAAGAAAAATATACAAATTAATTTATTATTTTTCTTAAGATATTAAAGGAATAAAGTCTCAAAAATGACATTGAATGCCAGTGAATCATTAAGGATATGAGGATAAATTAATGTGTCTCTTTCTTAATAAAAAGTATATAAATTACTTTATATTAAATTAAAGTATTTTTTTTAATGGAATTGTATTGTAATCATTACTCTAACTAAAAAAAATAAAGGAAATTAGTGGTGCTCATGTTCTTTCTTATCCAACCATTCAAACACGGGCAAGATCAAAGGAGGAGTCAAGGATGTACTTTATGTGGAAGCACTTGATAGCTAATGCTTTGTTTGGCGCAGATTTTGCCACCACAAGCCTATATGTGATTGCTTTAAGATATTCTTTCCGATCACGTAAACAACTTAGTCAAAGTTACAAGTAAATAAGTGGGCCATGGCCTATTTTTTCACTTTGCCTTTTATTCGACTTAAAAGATAAAAAAGAAGCATATCCAAAACCTAGTTTGGTTAGCTGCACTTGCAAATTTAAATTTTACAAACTATGAAAATTAATTATTGAGATTAAGTGTCTGAATCCTCTAATTAACTTAATTATAGATAATTTGTCTTTATTAGTATAGAAAAATGAATTAATTTTTTTAATAATAAAAATGATAAATCACTTAATATATATAATATATTTAAATTTAAAATACTAAAATAAAAAAATTATAAAATAATATTAAATATTATTATACCATTAAAAGTGTCTACATCCAAGAAGCGAATTAGATGTACTAAGATATTACCTTACAGCCACTAAAAGTAAAACCATTCACAATCAATTTTGGTGCCGCACTCCTGCGTTCATCCCCAAAGCGGATGAAAGCAAAAGTGCAAGAAATAAAAGCTGCCCTGGTTATACCATTGTTCGGCATATGTCTTTATCATATCCGGTTCATCTGCCCTCCTTTTTCTCCCTTTGCTAACACTGGTACTCTTTGCCAACAATTTAAATACTAAAAAGAGTCCACTTTACATACCACGGGAGTTTAAATTTGATGCATTCTCCCATCCTTTAAACTAACGTCTCTCCGTTTCTTTTCCTTTTTATATATATATATATATATATGAATATATATATATGTATGTACATATGTATGGATTATAGTTGTAAATGATGCACCACTGCAACATACAACAATCGAGACATGGTGCTTTTCTGATGGCGCACCATGACGCTCACTAATTGTACCTTGGTGTAAGGTGCACGGTGCGTGCCATATGTGCTTTAAGTGTTTTTTGGGAAAATGCTTGGGCTAACATTTGACCTACTCTAATCTAAAAATGAGAGTACCTAGCCTAACTTTAGACCCCAAGTCACCCATCTAATCTATTAGTTATCATAAAATAAGAGTCCTCCTTCAGCCAAAAAGAAACAACACAAGGCACTATTTGGAAAACTAACAAAGAAAAGAGTAGTAAGCCAATAACATCACACAAACAAAAGCCAGAATTAGAAACACAGAAGTTAAAAATACAAAACGAAAGTGTAGAAACAGAACACAGAAGACGCAGAACACAAAGCTAATGGCCTAACTTAGAACCCAAAACCAAAAACATAAAAGACAGAAACATAAAACATAAGCAAAACACAGAGTTAACTCATAAAACTATCTTAGAACTAGAGACACAAAAGCCAAAAATACAAAGCAGAAGTGCAAAAGTAGAACACAGAAGAAGCTCTCTTCAACAAACAAAAGGTAAAAGTGTAGAACAAAGTAAAGGTCAAAATTTTCAATTTTTTAAGGGTGCAAAATATTTGATGTTGCTTGGAAATATTGTTCCTTGGAGAATCCAAAAAATAAGAATAATATTATTTGTACTTTCTGTAAAAAAAATAATAAAAGGTGGTATCACAAGATTCAAGTAACATATTCTTGGAGGGCATAGAAATACAACAAAATGTCTAAGTTATCCTAACCATGTTAGAGAAAAAATTAGATTATTTTAAGAACAAAAGAATGCACTCAAAAGCCAAAAAAATTTGACAGCCAACAACCAATTTCACTTTAAAGATTTTGATAATATGGACGATGAAAATGAAGATGA
Organism: Saraca asoca; assembly: GCA_026873985.1. NCBI lineage: Eukaryota > Viridiplantae > Streptophyta > Magnoliopsida > Fabales > Fabaceae > Saraca > Saraca asoca. The sequence goes on along the minus strand of JANHAO010005890.1, from coordinate 2,023 downwards.
TATTATTGGTGGTAGTACTAATAAGCAAAAGAAAATCTTAACTTCAACTTCAAGTTCAAAGAGAGGAAGTAGTAGTGATATGCCTCCCTCTCCTCAAAAGAAAAAGGCAAAGGCTAAAGGACCAATGAATTCATATTTTACTTTGGATCCAAAGAAAGTAATACAACAAAGAAATAATGCAAAAGGGAAACAAACACTTATTGATGATGCTTACAAAAAGAAGTCAAGGGAAAAAATAGTTAGAGCATTTTCAAGGGGAATGTATGATACAAAAATCCCCTTCAATGCTGTCAACTATTCTAGTTTTGCTACCATGATTGAGGCAGTTGGTGTATATGATCCTCATATGAAACTACGTACATATCATTAGGTGAGAGTTTCATACCTTAATAAAGAATTGGAGCACACACAAAATTTTGAGTGAATATAAGAAGGAGTGGGCTAAAATAAGATGTTGTATCATGGTGAATGGTTAGAAAAATAGAAGAGAAAAGACTTTGATTAATTTTTAGTCAATAGTCCTAAGGAAATTGTTTTCATAGAATCTATTGATGCTTCATTTTTTGCTAAAACTGAACAAAAGATATTTGAATTACTTGATAAATTTGTCCAAAAAATTGAACTAAACAATGTGGTTCAAGTAATCACTGATAGTGCCTCAAACAATGTTTATGCTGGCAAGTTTCTAACACCATAAATGTCTTTTACCTTGTAGGTTTTGCACTTTTGGTTTAATTATTAAATCTTTAACTTCTATAAATTATTAGATACTCTTACCAAGAAAATTATTGGAGCTCATCGCTTGGATTTAATGTTGGAGGACATATGAAAATTTTTACTTCTATCTAATACCATGAAGAAGGCAGTGTCACTTATATAACCATGTTAGGTTATTGATAACACAATATTTGACACATTTATTTGTTCTCTCACTTAGTATTTTAAGGTCCAAAATTGCTTATTTCCAGCTATGCTAAGATGTATTTATAGTGTGATGTCAATTGGATTCATTTTACAAAATTTTGCATAATTGGATATTTTGAGCAGTTTTTATAATATGGCTATATCTCGAGCTACACTTATCTAATTGATGTGATTATTATCTTTCAGGAAAGCTAAGAGATAGATCTACAACTTTCATGAAGACTACAAAAGTTGAATCATACAATTGCTTGTCCAAAATTAGAGCTCAAATTAGAATCATAATACTATCTCAGCACTGTCTTGGGTAACTGATCTCTGTGCATTCAATTAATCATAACTTAAGCTATATAGGTCCAAATGAGGTGAAACAAAGCCCAAATGGAAGCTAACACATAAAGTAATAATTCATGTGAAGACTTCCCATGCTGAAATGATCAAATTGGGCGTGAAAAATAGGCTGCAAGTCAGAGGCAAAGAAGCTACGAAAATGGGCCCTGTAGAATTAAAGTTTTAAGGCCCCAATTGACATAAGCTTGAGCCCAATGCAACTCCCTTTGCTCCAACCTGCACTAAACCAGCTGGAGACCTAAAAAGAAGAAGAAAAAGTAGGAATGCAGTCTATAAAAGTGTGCAACATGCAGAAGAGTGGTAGAGCAGCAACCAGCTATACCATCAATGCTTACTCACCTATATGCAACTAGCTTCTCCTCTCCACCCAGGCAAAGCCATTTAGCTAAGTCCTTTTGCTTTAGTTTTCAAGTATTTTTTTAGTATGTTTTTAGGGTAGTTTTTCAGGGCAGAGAGCAAGCTTTTGTTCTCCCCTTTTTCATGTCTCCATGGAAGGCTAAATCTTGTAATCATCCAAGGGTTGACACTTGAAGATTAATGTTGAGATCCTGATATTTATTTCTTACATTCAATTATTAGCCATTTATTCTCCTTCTTCTATGTTTTTAATTGTGAAATATGAATGGAATGGCTTCATGATGTTTAGATTTCAATAAGATTGTGGCCTCATGATCTACTTTAGAAGAGAAAGGTAGAAACCAAGCAATGCATTGAGCTTTTGATGTGTTTGCTTCTTGGCTGAATCTAGACT
>JANHAO010005889.1:0-22181 GCA_026873985.1 Saraca asoca | reverse complement strand
CTTCCTTTTCATGCTTGATTTTTATGTCAAATTTTATTTAAAATCGAGCATGTTTACTTGCCAAATTGGTTCATAAGGCTAGCTTGTGATATTTTCCCCCACTTCAAATGTCAATGCCCTCATTAACACCTTAATCTAACATAGCTTCCATGAAGGCTTTCTCTTATAAAGCATCGGCTCTCGAATCTCATATAGGTCTTCAGCTTGCTCCACTCAAGCTTCTCCTTTGACCACTTTGGACTTGTCTCTTTGAGTTAACATCATTCAAGAGGCATTGATGAATGATACTCTCAACCTAACATTGCTATCAGGATAGTCGTTAGTTTGCTCCTCCTCAACTCCTCCATTAACCTCTTAAGTTTATCTCTTTGAACTCGCACCATTGAGCATTTGCTTCCCATACAACCTTTGGGTAGTTGCCTCCACAACTATGGTGTCTTAGGCTTTGATGCCTTTATAGATTTTGTGATCTACCCCTATAGATTCTACTTTGTTGTCCTAACACAAACTCACGTGCAATAATCTCCAAAACTCTTCGGTTTTTTGCCTTTGTAACTTTTCCTGTCCCACTGTCTTTGTAGCATTTTGCTTATTGCCTCTAGAACTTGCATTTGCCTCACTACCTCTATAGCTTGCAACACACTATTCTTGCATAGCTCTTGGTTCAGTACCTTTGTAGCTTAAGTGTGAGCTATCTCCATAGCTTGTGCATTTGCTTAGTATTTTAGATGTTTATTGATAGATAGACTTACATCCAATGTCTCATTCCACTAATGTGAGAGACACAAGTTTCATGTATTACTCACACAAAAGTCCATTCCTAGTTGACAAAACATGGCTTGCATGCAAATCCCATCTCTTGCTCACAAGTATGCTCGCGTTATGTTCAATTAATCTACTATATTTTGCTACACCACTTTCACACTCGATTAGATCCTTGTGACTTTATTTGAATTGACACCTTTGTGATTTCTCAACCATCACAATCTTTTCAAAGTTGATGCTATCTAGCATCTTGACCCTCACACCCTTCATAGGTTTTCACTTTTTGGTGCTTTATCTTTGAAATTGATACTTGCTCATCTCTTACATCCCTATAGCCACTCATTAGTATCTTGGCCTTTCAACTCCTTCATCAATGATTAGTGCCTCTTCTCTTGACACTTCTTGAGCAACATCTTTTGATGTCTAGGCTCTTGTAGCTTAGTTTGAGCAAATCCCCTTGATGGCTCTTCTGCATCAACAACTTGATAGGGGTTGAGCATAGAAGATCTTTCACTTAAGCTTAAGCTTCACTTTACTTGTGCATGAGTAATTGTAAATCCCATGGTCATTATCATAAAGTTTTCTTTACATCTATGTAGTGGTAGCCCGCTACGCCCCAAGTCATTGTCGTTACTCCATCATGCAACTATATAGATCTAGCTCACTACATTGTGTATCATTGTTGCTTGTCATGTGACTGTGACGTGCTAGCTTCTCTAGCATCTTGTCTCGAATCTTGTGGATGAGTGTTACAGCTTGCTCATTACACCCACACTATAGTGTACAATTAATCCTTCTTGGATCATCTCTTTCCCTTTTAGGTTTACTCTATTGAATAATATTCATGTCCTCTTACACGATTCTAGACTCCTTTAATAAGAATTGTCCACTTGGCACATCAAAGAGATGTGTCAACTATTTGTTATGGCCATGCTTTCTAGCACGACTATGGCTAGGCTTCACCAATAGCTCATATGCCCCATATGGATGTGGTCAAGCTTTCTCCATAAGACTAAGGTTTCTTCTTGGCGTTCCTACCACTAGATAATCCATCAAATCATTCACTTTCTTGAGTGATTTTGCATTCCTTTGAATGCTATTTTGAATGTGTGCATAATTAATGTCTCGTGTTGTACAACAAATGCACCAGCTTCTGCACATTTGTACTTGATGCACTGTTAATATTCCCTCGAATGGAATATCTTATATACTAGCCCTTGAGTCACTTTAACTTCTTGCTATCCTTTTGGTCAAGTCCTTAGCAGTATCTCTCTGCTATTTCAATGAAGGTCTGCTTCACGCACAAGCCTCATATGCTTTTACAAGTAGAATCTACCCCAATAATTGCCTACTTGATCTTCTCTCTCTAGCACGATCATGTACTAATGCCAATTGTTGCAAGCTAATAGCTCTCTAGTTAAAATCATTCACCCTTAGCTAACATGCTAGCCTTCTAATAAACTCAAGCCACACACAGATATATATGATATTTTGGATTTTTTTGCCCATATAACCAAAATCCTATACATAACATGTCTATAGGTAAACCTCAGCTTGTAGTCAAAGCATTCATTCATACTAAATTTGACAGAATGCACCATATAATTAGCCTCTAATGTACATCGAGAAGAGACTTTTTTTAAAAAAAAAAATAAGGAGAGTGAAAACTCCATTTTGTTAATAGATGACTCATTAAATAGTTTTAAGTGTGTAGGGAGAGTCTCTACGCCACCACCCTTTGATCTCTAGCCTGTGCTATAGTGTCCACCTGAGTTACCAAATGTTTCCCCTAAAGAGTATTCTAAGTCAAAGCTCTAATAACACAAGTAAACATACTCTTTCTAAGTTAACATAAGAGCTTTTCTCCTAGTTTAGAAGAGTTCTAATGTGTCATCTCATATGGACGTGAAGATAAAATATATAAAAATCACAACCATGTTCATTTTTACTCGCACTAGACAAACAATCTATCCTAAAAGAAATAAATACCCCTAAAATGGGAAAATATGAAAAAATAATATATAAATGTATTTGTTTCCAAATTCACAAAATAGAACCTCCTCTTCGTACTTTATTTTTACGCCAAATTTATTTGCAGCCAAGCATATTTGCCTACTGAATTAATTCACACAATCAGCTTATAACATCATGGTTGCAATTTTGGTTAAACAATGGCATTTTATAGAGATTTTTGAGCTTTTCCCCCCTTATTATTTGAGTTTAAATTTGAGAAGATGCATGTATATTTTGTATTAGCTTATTACTCATTCAATTACTAAAAAATGGCACATACCCAAAAGACACTCATACCTTTGTGTTATCCATTTATTATATTAGTCATAATTTATCATAGAAAAATTACTCGATAATAGTTTTCTTGTTAGTTGACAAAATATGATTTTTAAAAATAGAGGTAAAGGGTAAAATTTTAACTTTATGAACAAATTATTTATATTTCATGCATGATAGTATAGTTGTATTTAGATCAAAGAAAAAAGCACAAGCTAATGTGAATATAATTGACACCTAAAACAATCAAGATAACAAACGAGATAACCAAAATTAAGAGGGAAAAATAAAAGAAAAAGAAACAAACCTCAAAAATTCAAAAAAAATAATGGTGCTTGTGTGGATAACCAAATCTTTCATCTTTCTCCCTTTTATTATAGTTATATAGATGTAAGTTTAAAATTTAAAATATGTGAGTGAAATTGATTGGAAAAAGATAGTAGTTGGGGTTAGCAATGAATCAAGCTAGCTTGTAAGTGGCTCACAACACGATTCAAATTTTGACTTGATAAGGTAAGCTCATGTGACAAATGAGTGATACACAAGCTAAATCATTTAGCTCATGTTATAAATGAGCCAAGCTTGAGTTACTAGGAACTCAACTCATTTGTATTATAAGATGGCCTAATATATAGACATATAAACAAATAAATATTTGTACGCACATATATTATAATATATATTAGATTATGAAATAAAATATTTGATAAATTTTATTATTAATATAATATATTTTTGTTACTAATATAATACTTCATCTTTCATAAGTGTAGTTGTGATCATAATATAACTTTGTATTTTGAGACAAATTGTCATTTATGTTACATTATGTATTCTATAATATGAGTAATAGTAATACACTATTATCTTTTACCATTCATATTTTATTATTTATTTTGTGCTGATAAGTTGCTAAGCATATTGGCTTTCATATATTTTTTTATGCTATTAAATCGTAAATAAAATACTCCATTGTTATAATATATTTAAACTGAATGAGCTGAGTTGAACCACTCATGAGTTTAATTTGAGTCGTTCTTAACACTACAAGAAATTTGTTATTTGGTGACGGATTCTTACTAACAAACATACTGATGGAAGTTTTGTCAAAAAATCATGAAACAATTGGCCAAATTATATCAAAAAACTTTTATTAGGTAGTGACAAAATTACTTACAGTGCGCAATACATCAATCAATAATTTTGTTAGTAAATTTGGCTTCATTTTCTCATCAAATTTGGTGACCGAATTACTGATAGATTTTCAAAAGGTCATTTGCAAATATCCACCTAAAAATAAAACATTATCTTACTATTTAGTAATAGATTTGCTGATGGAATATTGGACATCTATCACTAAGTCCATTTCTAAATGAAACACATTGTTTAATTTAAATCATTTAGCAATGGACAATTCCATCACTAATTCTTTCACTAAATTGAGAATATATTCATCTCATGAACAAACTCCCCCCAATTCTATGATTTTGTTCTCCTTTCTCTCAATCTACCCTAAAGCTCTGTTGGGTTGCTTGGATTGTGGCTATTGTCACACCGCCACCAAAGTTAATGTTATTGCCACCTGCAAGTAGAAAAGGTAAATTGATTTGAATTTGAATTTTCTTATTTTATTTTGTAGTTAGGAATTTGAAATTGTTAGGGTTTTGCATTTAGGAATTTTGCAATTTGTGGCTGATTTATATGCATAACAATGATTAAATTAGAGTTAGTTTTTATCAAGATTATGCTAAACAATGATTAAATTTGAATTGTTATGTTTTTGGAATTTGGCATATTTTGTTGGTTTGATAGGCATTGTTATTATGTTTCTATTGACATCTCCCACTATTTTTTATTGTCTTCAGTTCACTAAGTGTTCACATATATTTATCATGTTTTAACTTAATTACTATTTGGCTCCAACCAATTTATTATATTTCAATTTGATTTTGGTTCTTTTGTTTCCTACTCTTGTTTGTTTTACTTCATTTTGTCTACTACTATTTACAATAAATTTAGTGTTTGAAGTCAAATTTTTGTATGTGTGAGTGTGTAACTAAACTTTAAAACATACTTTCCATTTCCTTAGATTTTCCCATCTCCTCTAACTTAACATTAAAAAAATGAAAATTTTCAAATTAAGGCTCGAAGTAATAGATCATGCTTTTCGAAGATACGCACCCTAAAAAAAATGATTTAAGAAAAATTTTCCAGCAAATAACATCCACCCTATAACTTCATATGAAAACATAAAGGGATTTGAAAAAGGAAAAATTATTTTGGTTTCTTATTGTAGGTCTATCATACTTCTCTCTCATTTTTGTTCATTCTCAAAATTTAAACAAAGATAAGCAAAAGCAAAAGCAATATTACTATATAACTAAAAAGAGAAGAAAAAGATTAAGGAAAACCTAAAATTCAATTTAAAACAATATTTGTGCAGCATTAATTTCCTCTTCTAGCTGCTTCAAATGATCCTTTTATATGTTTATTTTATCTTTTGTTCCAAAGCTTCCCTATATTTGCATTACATAGGAAAATATTTTATAAACATCAATGATAAATTAAATTGATGCAGTGAAATTAATTATACTAAATAATCAATTGGCTTACCTCTTTGGCTTGAAAATTAGGTTCTTGTATGCAAACCACTATAAAGAAGTACGTTAGAGATGAATTAAATAAACAGTCATGAAGGGGGACTAAAAGATTAGAAGGATTTAACTTGGTTTGCTTTGTTAACTTGGTATAATATTAAGCCTTTTCCATCATTAACAGGAATTGTGTAAATAACATTTTCTATTAACTGAACTCCTTTTCTTCCACCAATATATCTTTATAATTTTGAGTCTATAAGGGATGTTGTAGCCACAACTAGTAGGAAAGCATATTGGATGATTTAACTTACCCCAGTGTAGCCAATTCCTACAACTACAAGAACCTTGGGAATTAAAGGAAGCCTATCAATTGCCTTTATTAAGTGATGATTATTGATTAAAAACAATTTTTGATAAACACATTATCACAAAGGACAACCATTAATATCATAAAAGTGAAAAATAGGGAAAGAACTTACTAAGATCACTCCTGTTGATCCCCACAATGCAACCACACCAACTACACCCAATGAACTCACTATATATTTGTCTTCAACTTTTCCCCACTATCCAAATGTAAGTTAACTAAAAGTTAATAAAACTTGTAAAATTCCCATTCAATCAACTAAGATCTAATAGGAACAAAATACATAAGTAAGAATAAATATAGAAATATACTATTAGAATGAGAAGTACACATCTTAAACAACCACAGTGGTAGGACCAGTAGTCTGATGTGAACATAGACACTATAGACAACTAATAACAACAACCACATCAATAGAGCTAAGCTCACATTAAGGCAATCTTTTATCTATAATAACTTGGAACTACCGTGATTCTTTTAAACAAGCTAAAGTTCTTGTAATTATATCAAGAAAATTATTGGGGCACATGTCATATAGGTAGGCATGTAGTAGAATATCATTTTACAAATTATTACAAAAAATGTAAGCACTCTAACGGTTTATTAAAAAAGATGCAAGACTAATAGCAATTTCATTACAAAAAATCATTCACAAAGACATGCTATATACCAACAAATCTATTTGTGTAGAATCTGACTTATATGATGATTCAAGGGTCTACAAGGAAAGAAAGAAAGCACTAGTCTAATATGTATAACATTTGCTTTTTGAAACTAAATTCATGGCAAAAGTTGAAAGCAATGTAATTAGTTATTTCATGAAATCCATGTAGAATTGAGTGAAGGGGATTAACATTTAGTCAGTAGCAAATTTTGCTAGTTTGTGTGTATATCTTACTAATTTTGTGCTAAAAATGTTAGTTTATGTTCATGTTTCATTAGTCTTGTGTTTATAAGTTCTTGTTTGTGTGTGCATCTTACTAATTGTGTGTTAAAAAAATTGGTGCATGTTCATGTTTTTTACAAGTTTTGCGTTTGTATTCTATGTATCTTACAGATTTTGCACTAAAAGTGTTGGTTTATGTTCATGTTTTGCTAGTTTGTGTTTATGTCTTATAAGTTCTGATTTGTATGTATATCTTGCTGATTGTGTGTTAAAAAGATTGGTGCATGGTAATGGATAATTCATTGCGATGAATAGTTTATTCGCATCTTAAAGGATAATTCATTATGATGAATAGTTAATGATTTAATTGTTAAAGCTAGGTAGGATGTCTTCAATATGTGGGATAGAGGTAATAGTGTTAGGTGTAGTCATGGGGCTAAAGATCGTGGTAAGGCCACCATTCCTTTGTTTTCGGCCACTTAGAATGCCATGCCATCTACACAGGCACCTTTGCAACCACTATAGCCATATCTAGTGCCATAGGCTTAAACTCACCAAGCATTGAGTCCTGCGCACATTACTCAACAACTAACTTAGCAACCTCTTCCTAAAGTGCAGAGTCTTCTCATAATAGTCTTAAGTAGTATACCATATTGGTGACCCATCTAGGCTAGCTTTACCATAGGATAGAGATCCCATTAACAAATAGGTTTAGGTGCATCTTGAAGGTGACTCATAAGTATCTTTTACATATTTAGGGATATTTTTATTACTAAGTATCTTTTACATTATCTTTTATATATCAGAATTTAGGTTGATCATTAGATCTATGCACGATCCTGTGAGAGATATAACAAAGGTGATTCAAGCTTGCTTTAAAGAGTTAGCCCTCCTATATACAAGTTATTTCCAGTAGCTTAAGGATTTGTGCTTCAGGGATTGGTCGTAAGTATGAAGTTAACTAGTGTGAATACTTAGTCTTTGAAGTTTAGATTATAAACATTTACATACTTTAATTAACATTGTTACTACAAGCCATATATAAGTGGAAGCCTAAGGTTTAGTTCCTTATCAAGAAGAACTTCACACACAAGGATAGGGCTAATAACATGGCTATGATTTATCGAACTCACAATGGCTTGCAAAAAAAGCCTGAGTGGATGCCTGGTCACATCATCACTAGTCTTTAGTAAAAGTGGGAAAATGAGACTTCAAGAAGAAGCAAGAGCTAAATAAGAAGAATAGGGCATTTGCAATGGGTAAGTCTTTGCACATTGGTGATTTGTTCTTTATATCTAAGCATAAGAGAAATATGGTGAGTAATGTATTTTGGTTTTTTTGTTGTATGTAATTCCTAATGGCAACTATAATATTGTCTTATTTTTGTGTTCTATATAAATACATATGGCACAACTAGGTCACATGCTCACTGATGGTGGGGTTTTCTTGAGGACTCACTTCAAGAAGGAGGTGACAAAGTTTGTCGAGAAGAGGTCACAAAGGATTTATGTAAGTATCACTTTCGTATCATATTTTATTTATTCGTCAATATGTAAATGTGAAATGGGTGTTTAATTAGTCTAATGATTAAATTTTAGGGTTGCTACGAGAAGATGATGGAGGTTCACTTTTTTCAAGTGTCTGCTTTAATTGAAGGTGGCACTCAAGTAGATGAGAATTTGATATGGATGGAAATGGCCAGAGGACAGAATAGAAAGGGTTGCATTTATGGCATAGGTTCAAATGCTTAAAATATTTTTGGGTCTTTATTTGCTATGGTTGCATCGTCTTCACAACCTTAGTTGGAAGAGTTGCATCAAACCATTCAGTGCTAAAATAAGGTGTTACAACTAACCATCCACCATCTAAATGAAGAGCATACATTGGCACAACCTAAGATTGCAAGAAGCAAAAAAGTCATCATTATCTAGGAGAAACGGATTACTACACAGCAAGTTGTGATCGAGCATTATGATTGCTACTTCTAACAATTGTTTGTCAAGTTAAACGTCCAAGATGCTCTTGTTAGGGAGACATCCACCACTTCCACCCATGACATAGCCACCAAACCGATCACCTCTGGAGGAAGAGCAGATGAGCAACAAGGAATGACAAGGAGATTTAGAGTGGCCTCTAAGATTTTGTTTTACTTTGTTGAATTTGAAATTTTTTTATGTAAGACTTTTACTAATATTAACATTTTCCCTAATGTGAATAGATGAATAATAATTTCAAAATTTATGAATTATTTTTTGTAAAATTCTATGATGTATGTTGAATGGTTGTGTGCTAGACTAAATTTGCAATGTGTTTATTGCTTGGTTTGATCTAAAATTAGCCTGAATTTTGGCACATTTTCCTAATTTGATAACAAAATTATGTTAATCGATGCCTATGATTTCAGAGAATAGTGACAAAATTATTGATGGCTAGGGTGATAAAAAAACATAGCAATGGATGCAACCATCGCTGATTTGGAAAGCTTATAAAAATTTGTTTGAATTACTTATGGCAATTCCATCACTAAATGAAGATTTTTTTTTTTACATAATACTAATGGAATGTCCTTCACAATATTTAATCCATCATGTGTCTTACAAAATTGGTTGTAACTAAGTTTTAGTTTAATGGTAATGTTTATAATTGAATACCTAAGTCTGTCACTAATTTTATTATTGACACACTTTTAACTGACTTCTACTAATTTATCACTAGAGCCATTGGTAAAAAAAAAAAAAGGTGATGGAATATGTTATTTTACCTATGGATTTTTGCATTGCTAAATGATGAATTTCTTGTAGTGTGAGCTAAATAAATTGACTCAAATCGAGCTTGAGTTGAGTCATGAGTTGAAAAAAATTTAAAACAAGCTAAGCTTGAGCTAAGATCAAATATTAATTATAGATTTTGTAATTTCTATTAAAAAGTTGGTGTCATTGTTAGGTCTTCAAATAAATATGGTGTTTTGAGAGGGTTTTATGGACTAGGAGGTGATTCGATACTAATATCATCTCTGAATTTAGTAGTTCCATGACAATGACAAGAACTAGCATCCTAAATTCAAGAGGGCCTCAAAGTTAATTGACAGTTCTGCCTACTCCCCCTACTGGTTAGACTTTCCATTTTAGTATCTTTGGCTATATATTTCGAACAGTTGTTCATTAGTGATATCTTCATTGGTGTTTGATAAGAAAAGCTACAAATTCTACTATGCATTTTGAGGAAATCTTGATATTTGATGGAGATCTCGACGGATGTTAAGACTAGCAACGATAAAGCTAAACTACCTAAGCTTATAACTAGAGTGAGTCCAAATCAAACCCACAGAAATTGGTGATCAATTTTACAGTGTTTGCATTGTAGAAAGTGGGTTGGATATCTAATTAGAAATAGGAATTTAAATAAATAGTTTAAATACAAACAAGCAAAAACAAAAATGGAAGGGATATCAAATGAGAAAGCTTCAATCCAAAAGACTTTTGCAATCAATTCCATGACTAATCTTTGATGCAATTATTTCATTCCCTCTTTGGTCACTTAGCCAAGAAACTGATTAAGCCCAATACCTAATGAATTATTGTTAATTTCTTCTAAATTGGCTAATCAAGCCCAGCACCCAATTAACACTTATTGCTGAATCAATTGGAGCCTAGCACCTCAACCAATTCACCAATAGCATTAAGATTTAAAAATACTAAGTCTAATTAATTAATTTACCCCAGTAATAAATCACCTACTTACCCCCAATTCTTTAGAAAAATTGACTTACCCCAATAACAAATCAAAACCCTATTGCTACCTATAACCAAACAGTCACAAACAATAACAAATTGCCCATAGAAATTCAACTAGCAGTAAATTATAATGAATAATTAATTAATGGCCCTTATTAACTAATCATCCAAAGAAATTATAAGTAATAAAATAGATAATCAAGAAAATCAAATCAAGAATGAATTGACAATGAAAGAAAGTCTCATAATCAATAAATAAATTAGTGTAGAATTTCCCTTGGATTGAAATGGGAGTTTAGCTACATATTAATGGAAAAAATAAAAGAAAAGAAGAAACCTAATTAAGGCTGAAGTCTTGCCCTAACAAAGCTTTTCTCCTTCACCAAATTAGAGATAATGTAGAATACATCTAAAAGTTATTACAATTGTGGCTAGCTAAGCATTTACAAAGCTCATTACACTACCTCTTAATTAGGCTACTGCTAAAGGCTAGAAGGAGGCTTAATTGGATGTGGGTCCCTTCATATGAAATATAACTTTATCTTTGGGGAGTCGAAAGGCCTTGACAGTGCATAAAAAAATTAATTCCTAGCTTAAGTTATGGGCCAAAGATCCACCATAACAGAATTCAACATTTAAGCCTACATCTATGAAATTAATTCAAAATAATGTAGTTTAACATCAATCCTTTCATGAAAGTCACGAGAATGATCTTAGCTATCCTATAGGCTTGGGTTTGCACTAAAATGATGTATAGAGCTCCACTTATGATGAAAATACTGAAATTGGTTCTGGGTCATAAGACAACAATTCGTTTTAGCTTCTAAGTTTTATTCTCATGGCATCTTGATATCTTTCTCTTGGTTTTCTAATGACATAAGAATCACCTAAAATCAAAGTCCAGAACTCAAGATACACCTAAAAACTTGAAACAATTTGAAACAGTGTAAATTTATCAAATAAATTTAATTAAGCACAAAAACTAAGCAAATCACAAAATAAATTTCAATTATCCAATTGAGCTTATAAACATGGTAAAAGACAAAGTATAAATGGATATAAAATATATATAAATTGTGTTCATCAAATATATTCTTAAGGTTCAATTTATTCTTATAGACCTTGTGAAAGGATTTTTAATTCAAAGCTCTAAATCTAAAATGGATCAACAAGTTCACTTATAAATAGAGAAGACACTGAATTGTCCTTCATGTTTTGAATCTAAGAAACTCAGCTTCAATGGTCATGAATTACATTGAATTATCCTTCATGTCTTGAATTTAACAAAATGAGCCTTAATAATCATGAATTAGTATGGCTTGGTCTGGTATCTGAATTACAACAGTTTGGTAATGACTGGAGTGATGAATTAGGACCCCATTTTCACAATTTGAAGAGTACCCTACAACTCATGCTCCATTTCTAAATGTTGCATCTATAGCTATAAAAAATATATATCATTATGAAGTTGTTAACAACAAGATGTTTCACTAAGTTCAAGAAGCAATTGCAAAGGTCATGGAATTAGAAGCTCAAATCTGGGTCTTACAAACTAACAATATAGATTTAGTTCCATAGATTGAAATTATGTCCACAAAATTGGAAAGTTTGGTTAAAGAATTAAGATGTTTAAAGGATAAAAAGTTAGAACTTCATCATTAGCTACGATTAATATGAGATTTTCAAAAGTAGGCAACCTCTAATCTTTCAAGTACTATTTTAACCAAATTGATTTTTGCTAGATGCTTTAGGGTTTTTGTTCCCTCTGATGCAAAAAATACATATATACTACTTTTTAAAAGGGAATGAGTCATTAGGATTTACACCAGTTGTGGACAAATGGGACATAATTGCATTACAAATCAAACCAATTACCAGATCAAGTAAATCATGTTACATAGTAAAAATAATATGCAAACACAACAATAATTATAAATTAAAATTACTTACCTTGAAAATGTTTTGAATTCATTGATTTCAACATATATGAATCCTAGTAGATGCATTCCTTTCGATCCTTTGTAGCCTTTAGGAAAAACATCTATGAATCTTAATGGAGAGATTATAAGATTGATTTAGGGTGAAAGAAGGACTTATCCTATATATACTAAAACCTACTAGGCTAAACTAACCCATCACAGTAAAGCTTAGTGATAAGGCTCACATGTTATTAAATGAATTTTGGTCTAAATATCATTTGAAGCCCGACAATAACATCACTTAATATGAGCTTGTTCACAATATTAATTTGACATTCATGTAATCCAAATTTTTAATTAAAAGACTCCAAACTACGTTAAGTCTACGGGAAAATTTTAACAATCTCTCACTTGAGCAATATAATTCAGATCAACATAAAGAAAACTATTCTTTGTATTACAATATACAACCACACCAAAGAATGTCAAAGTAATTATGACACTATTACAATCATAGGTCTGGATTGAGATAATAAGTATTCAATATTACAAAACATCACATCCAACAGGGATATTGACGTCATACACATTTAAGTACCTATATCTTGTTGACTATAAATATAATGTGATATGTGAGTAACAAGATTTACATAGTAGTAGATATGATTATATGTAAATCTCCATATAATGATCCAAGCATCTGGTTAAGATGCAAAATGAGATTCAATGATCTTAACACAATAATGAGACAAGTTCTATATGTCTCTATCAATATGCCATAACATAATGTGCACCAATATGTTAAATATGGTAACATCATTAGCGTTTCACAAATCTCAATATTAACATAAGTTCATCATTTTAGTATGAAATATGAAACTCTCTCTAACCCTCAAAATCAAAAGGCTCAGCCAAACCCATTCCTGTTTCTTGTTTGTGAAACAATCTTACAGCTAAGCCTTTCCATAAGCATACAATTCGTGGCAACATATTCAATATAAGTATGATGATCACATATCTACTCTCTAACAAATTGATATTTAATATTAAAATGCCTTTTTGGGTTGAACTTTTATTATTTTGAGAAAAGTTCATTGCAATAGCATTGTCACAATAAATGGTTAAGGTCCTAGAGATCCTCTTAATAACATTGAATCTATATATCAGATTCCTTAACCAAGTACCCTTATGAGTGGCTTTATAACATGCATGCTCTACCTTCATAGTAGAGGTTACTATGATTGACAATTGGATGCTTTTCCATCAAACAGCTCCCCTTACCATCATAAAAATGTATCTAGATATTGACTTCTTGTCATCTAGACAACCCGCAAAATTAGAGTTAGAATAGCTTATAACTACAAGATCATCATATCCATGAGAAATTAACATAAAACTCTTTATGCCTTGCAAACACTTCATAACTTTCTTTACAACAGTCCAATATCTTTGACTAGGATCACTCAAGTATCTCCCAATTACACTAAGCACATAAGTAATATTAGGACATATACATACTTGAGCATACATCAAGCTACCAACAATGGAAGCATATGGGACTAGTTTCATTCTTGATCTTTCTTCATCATTCTTAGAAAATTTGGCTTTAGAAAGAATTTCACCTAATTGAAAGGGTGCAACACTTTGAGAGCATATAGACATATTGAACCTTTTGGGCAATTTTTTTATGTGCCATCTCTGAGACAAGTCAAGAAAACCTTTGGCTCTATCATGACAGATCTATATGCCCAACATGAAAAAGTTATCATCAAGATCCTTCATATTGAAATACATCAATAGTATCTATTTTGTCTCAATTAAAAGGCCCATATCATTGCTAGCAAGGAGAATGTCATCAACTTATAATATTCAAATCATAAATCTACCTATATCCATATTAAAATAGATACACTAATCTATATTATTTTCCTTGAATCTAAGGGAAGTAATGATCTCATTAAATTTTAGATACCATTGTCAAGATGCTTGCTTCGAACCATATATAGATCTTTTCAATTTACACACAAGTGCTTTTTACTCTTCCCTTGGAAACCATTTGGTTAGTTCATATTAACAAGTTCTAACAAATCACCATTTAAGAAGGTCGCCTTAACATCCATTTGGTGAAGCTCTATATCGAAATGAGACACTAATGCCATAACAATTTGAAATGAGTTTTTAGTCGAAATAGGTGAAAAAGTTTCTCTATAATCAATGCCTTCTTTCTGAGTGTAACCATTTGCCACTAGCCTGGCCTTATACATCTCAATCTTACCTTATGCATCTCATTTGGTCTTGAAAACCTATTTGCATCCAATAGGCTTGTAACTAGCAGGCAATTCCATGAGATCCCACACATCATTTTGGTGCACTAAAACCAATTAATTTTTCATAACATTATTCCATTATGAAGAATTAGGACTTGAAATGGTTTCCTAAAAATTAGTGGTATCAATGTCTTTATTGACATCAAACTCATGCTCTGGCAAGTATGCCATATAGTCATTTCTGATTATTGGTTTGTAAGCCTTCTAAGATCTCTTCAAGGGTACTTATTTTATAGGACTTTGTTCTCTTTCTTTTACTAGAGGAGCATTTGGCTCTCTAGCTTCCACCATTTGTAGTACTAGATCATCTTTTGCATCAACTTGGTATGTTCCAACCAATAAAAGTGATAGTGGAATTACAACTTGTTCTTCTCCAAAAGAGATGTCACATGGTTTTTCACTCCCACCATTTAACCAATCCTCAAAATAAACTATTCAATCTGACATAATAACTCTAATAGTGTGGGTTGGATAGCAAAATTTGCTACCTCTAGAACTACTACAATATCTAATAAAGTAACCACCAATAGTCTTTGGACCAAGCTTCTTTGTAGATAGATTGTATGGCTTGACTTCATCCTTGCAACCTCAAACATGAAATTGCCTAAAACTAGGCCTTTTGCTATACAACAACTCATACAAAGTTTTAGCCACCAATGGACTAGAGACTCAATTTAGAACATAGTAGCAGTCTTTAAAGTATCACCCTATAGAAAATTTGGTAAAGTGGAATGTGTCAACATATATCTCACCATGCCCATGAGTGTATTCCTTCTTTCTATAATAGCATTTTGTTCAGGCATTCCAGACATAGTGTAACTTCCCTCAATTCCACAATCTTAAAAATATCTTGTAAAAGGACCAAGATTTCTACTAGTTTCATTATATCTACCATAATATTCACCACCTCTATCAAAATTGACACACTTAATTTTCTTCCCCAATTTGAGTTCAATTGCAGCCTTGAGCATTTTAAAAAAACATTTAAGGATTTAAACTTTTCAGTGAAAAGTTCCGCCTAGCCAAATCTTGAGTAGTCATTGATGAAGGTGATCAAGTACTTGTATCCACCCATAGCACTTAGCATGATCAATCTACTAATATTAATATGAATTAACTTTAAAACATCTTCTCTTTTGGTTATTTTTGATTTTCTAGCTCTAACATGGAGTTTTCCCTTGATGTAATTACTAGGTTTTAGAAGAACATGCATAGTGAAAAATTAAAACAAATCCTTTAAAAGCCACCAGAGTCTATGCAAAGAAACCCATACATTAGTGGTAAGTGTCATACTTTTTGTAGCATGACAAAGATTTTATTGCAAAAATGTTAGAATCACAGTCGCCTTCATTACCATACAAACAAATTTGATCATACCTTTGCAATTTTGAATCACAAACACAACCATGATCTAAATTACAAACTTAATCACAATATGAATCATGAACACAATTCAACGAAATTGTGTATCTATGGTATCCACATGAGCAAACCAAAAACTCTAATCTATGAATAAATCAGATGGAGCAATTCAACACTCACGAAATGCCAATAGTTAGATCTTTTTTGGTTTTGCCTCTCTTATATTCCTCTTATCTATGCACAAGATTATCTAGCCAGGATTTCATAAAATTATATTTATAGGCAATCTCTAACCAAAACTCCTTAAGAAAGTTAAATACATTGGATTTGGATTATTAGTTAGGGCCAATGAATGATTCTAGTTAATAATCAGTTCATATACAGTACGATAGTTGAATACATTGGCCCTACACTATCGGCTAGGTCCAATGAATGGTTCTAGTCAATAATTAGTCCAATGTATCATGATAGCAGAACATATTGGCCTTGAATTATTGGCTAGGTCCAGTGAATGGTTCTAGTCAATAATTAGTCCAATGTATTATAACTTTAGTAAAAGCCAAATCATATTGGCTCTATCCTAATTAGGAGCTCTATTCTAACTAAGAGTCTCAATAGTACTACAATAACTCCAATTTTTTATTCATTCTCTATGTGTAACCCTATAGGTTCCCATCACATTGGTAGTGATCTTAAAATCATATTTTAGAGTCACAAATAGTGAATGGCATTAAGCAATGCATCATTGTCATCCAAGTGATGAGAATGTCAATGATTTGACATTACGTTTTTGTGACCAATGTTTTCGTGTAATCTAGTCCCTTTGTCCTTGATATTTAGTCCAAACTGGAGGCATGGAATGTGTCACCCTCTTTATCATTCAATCTATGTGTTTCTTGATCCTTGAGTTAACTAACCCAAAACAAATGAGATTAATATCACATATTAACTCATTTGAGCATGACCTTGTATTTTGTTATCATACTCAATCAAGGGCTCCATAGATATCATTCCTTTCATGAAGGAGGGACAAATTCCCACCTAGGTCATTCACATCCCTCTGTATGATTAGTAGTATACCTAATAACTAACTTTGTAGCCAACCTTATTATAGATGATGTTTGGTAGTATTGAAGTAAATAATTTCTGATGTAGGGAACCATGGTGATCTTAAGTCAAAGGACCACATACACCATTGTCACTATGAGAATTGCTTATGACACTTATATGATAATCTATGTAACATTCTCATGGCAGGTTTGTCTAGTACACCTATTTTCTAACATGTACCCATATGTTGGTTTGATATCTTATATCCATGACTAGTAAGATTTGGTCATCAACTAACATACATACTAGTCTTTATGTATCATTATTATTCCAATTCACAAAAGTACTTAACTAGGGACATTTAAAAATAGTGTTTATAGAAAAAGCTATCCTAAGGACAAATATTATATTCATTTATGTTACACAGATATTTGGAAAAAACTAAACATAATAATTTGAAATGCCTCATATATATAAAAAAATAAAACACAATACAATGTATGCTCACCTATGATTGGCTCTTATGACATACACCAACAATCTCCCAATTACACTGGAGCCAATCACTCATGTATCTAATGCCAAGGGATCTGATGTGACTATCATGCTTCTACTACACCAAATGCATTGTTAGTAGGTCGAGGATATTATCATCTATTGGTATTCTTCATATCTTCGCATCTCCTTTGTTAATAATTTCATGGATGAGATGGAAGCACTAAAGTATATGTTTCGATCACTATTGAGATCTCGGTTCCTTAGCCAGTGCAACGGCCCCATTATTATCACAATAAAAGTTCAATAGGTTCACAATGCTTGGAATAATGCCAAGTTTAGTAATGAACTTCTTGATCCAAATAGCCTCCTTAATTGCATCAGAGGAAATAATATACTCAATCTCTATGGTGGAATCAGCCGCTATTTCTTGCTTTAAACTCTTCCAGCTTACAACACCCCCACTTAAACAAAACACATAACCTAACTGTGATCTGAAGCCATCTTTGTTAGATTGGAAACTGGCATCTGTGTAACCATTTACTACAAGTTCCTCTTTACCTCCATATAATAGGAATGCATCCTTAGTCCTTCTTAAGTACTTAAAAATATTCTTGATAGCAATCTGGTGGCATTCACCAAGATTTGACTGGTATCTACTTGTCATGCTTAAAGCATATGAGACATTAGGACGAGTACATAACATGGCATACATGATAGATCCAATTGCTAAAGCATATGGAATCTTATTCATATGGTCCCTTTCATATAGTGTTGCGGGGCACAGAGCTTTGGAATGATTTATACCATGTGACATGAGTAAAAAGCCCATTTTGGACTTTTGCATGTTGAACCATTTTAGCACTTTGTCAATACATGTACTCTTGCTTAGGCCAGGCATTTTTTCTTAATTTATTTTTTATAGATTTTAATACCTAAAACATAGGAAGTTTCACCCAAGTCCTTCATGAAAAAGCATTTCCCTAACCAAGCCTTTATAGCCTATAGGATAAGAATGTCATTTTTGATGAGTAGTATGTCATTAATAACAAGGAAAACAACTGAGGTCCCACTAACCTTTTTGTAAACATAAGGTTTATCTTCATTTTTTATGAGGTCAAACTCTTTGATTACTCTATTAAAACAAAGATTCCAGCTCCATGAAGCTTGCTTCAATCCATAAATGGATCATTGCAGTTTACGTACCTTTTTGGCATTTTTCTGAGTAATAAAACCCTCAGGTTGTGTCATATATACATCCTCAAGAAGATTCCCATTAAGGAATGTAGTTTTGACATACATTTTCCATATTTCATAGTCATGGAATGCTACAATAGCAAGTAAGATCCAAATAGATTTAAGTATGGCAATTGAGGAAAAAGTCTTATCATAGTCTATACCATGAATTTGCCTGAAGCCTTTTACCACCAATCATCCCTTAAAGATTTGTATATTACTATCTATGTATGGCAACTGAGGAAAAGTCTTATCATAGTCTATACCATGAATTTGCCTGAAACCTTTTGCCACCAATCATCCCTTAAAGATTTGTATGTTACTATCTATGTCAATTTTCTTCTTGAAAACCCATTTTCACTAAATGGGTTTTACCACTTTGGGTGGATCAACCAAGGTCCATACATGGTTGGCATATATGGATTCCATTTCAAATCTCATGGCCTTAAGCCACTTCTCAGAGTCTGACCCCTTAATGGCTTCTTGGTAGGTTGTAAGCTCATCTCGATCCATGAGTGAAACATTGCCATGTTAAGTCATAAGAAATCCATATCTCTTAGGCTCATGGCACATTCTACTAGACCATTGTGGACCTTATGTTACTTGAATAGGTTCTTATTCTAAAATAACTTTAGGCCTCTACTCAGGTTCCATCACAAGTTTATTGTTATATTGTGAATCTTGAGTTTCTTCAAGTTCTATTTTCCTCCCATTGGTTTCTTTAGAAATGAATTCTCTTTCTAGAAAAATGCTAGTTTATGGGACAAACACTTTGCCCTTGATAGGATTATAAAAGTAGTACCCCTTGGTTTCTTTGGGATACCACACAAAGTAACATCTATCCAAATTAGATCCAAGTTTGTCAAAGGCTTGATATTTTATGTAGGCCTTGCAACCCTAAATCTTCATGAAAGACATACTAGGATATTTCCCAATCCATATCTTATATGGTGTCTTTTGAACCGATTTATAAAGAATACAGTTAAGTTTAAAAGCAACTACCTCTAGTTTAAATACACTACCATAAATTATTAACACTGATGTTCACTTAATACACATTAAGTATAAAAATTGAGTTCTACTACCATAAGTTCTAAATTATAATTAAAAAAATAAAAATGTGTGGTTGAGAGAATTTTGAGTGTAAGAGTGTGTATTTAATTTACATAAAATAAATATAAAAAAGTATATTTAGTTCACATAAATTAGGTAGAATAATTAAATATAAATTTTAAATTTTTTTTTATTAAAACTAAATATACATCAAACATCTAGCATAATAAAATTAAAAAAAAAGAAAGAAAAATAAGGGCGGTTAACAGAAGTTAAGTATAAGGAAGAGAATGTATATTAGTGAAAATGAGAAATGTTAGATGTAATTAGTTCAAATTTCAGATGAGATGAATATAATTTATCTATATAATAATGATTGTCTATTTTAATTCTGCCTTTTCACTTTTCACTTTTATCATATTAATATTTTTTAAATGTCTACTAATCTTTATTATGACTTTTCACTTTCCATTTATACATGAGAACAACAATAGCATCATATTAATGTTTCTTTAGTATCTACGTACTTCATATCTTGGTGTGTATATTTTTTCTCATTAGCATCTTTGCATGATGCATTATCTTTTTTATATCATTATTTTTTTAACTTAACATATTAGTTTATGTTTACATAATGAGTCTAGTGAAATTTGTAATTGGTTGTGATTTTTGGATGGCGGGTTGATCTTTGCCATTCAACTAATTATCTTAACACCAAAAATGATTATCATTGCCATAATCAACGAAAAATTTACTCGTTATTACACCAAATAGATGCATGTATATTCTCTCTAGATGCTTGTATATTATCTTTACATTGTCTTTTGATGGATTTCCATTCTTGCAACCAGAATCACATTTTTTATTTCATAGATTCTTATTATACATAATTGGATCAATTTTGCTATTTTCTTATAAATTTTGATTAACTCCAAAGTCTCAATAGATTTGACAAAGTTGAACAAATTTGTCTTGTTTCCATTATTCATTGTTATATGTCGAAGTCATGAGATTTGTTATCTCACATGAGCTTCTCTCCGAAGCTTGTTCAGGTACAATGCATTCCCTTTCGATCACGTGATAATTTCTAACATTACAAATAATAATAATAATAATAATAATAATAATAATAATAATAATAGCGGTAGTCTACCTTTTTTTATAACAGAGTCCATCCAGAAAATGGAAATTGCATTATCTGTTATAACCAATATATTGTATTATTGTCGGTTTTTTGCATGATTTTCATGATGCAACAACCATGGATAAAATGTAAAAGAGTGCATGAAATGTACATATGCATAACTAACATTTTCACTTGCATTTTAGAGTCCTCTATGAAATCTTCTTGGTTGTCTCAGTTGATAATGTTCGTTATCTTTGATGACTCATATTTTAAATTCGAATCCTATCAGCAGTTTAGAGTCCCCTATCAAATCTTCTTGATTGTCTCAGTTGATAATGCTTGTTATCTTTGATCACTCGTATTTTAGATTCAAATCTCATTATTAATGATCTCAAGGAATTAAACAATTCCTAAGTATTATTATAAATTCTCAAAGAGATCAATAACAACAAAATTATGTTATTTAAAAAAAAAATTATATACTAAATCAACTATGTATTATTAGTGGAAAGCTTTTTAAAAATTAATTTATTTATTAATATATACGTCAAATAATTGATATTTTAATGCAATACATCAAATGTAGGTAAATATTTCTTAGTAAGAAAAAAGCTCGCATAGAACTTGGACATCCTTCATGGTTTCATGGCAACATTTTAAGGCCAATTCAATTTGCTTAGCATGAATAAGCCAAAAAGACTGCAGAAATCTTTCTCAGCAGCAAGAACAGTCAAAAGTCATAAATGCAATGGAAATGCTTGCTTCTTTGGTTAAACCATGTTTTATGTCAATGGAGCAGTTTCTTATGCATATAAATATTTCTTGATTATGTTTACTTCCCTCTGGTTCAAAAGCCACACAAATTTTTCAGTGGCATTGCAAATCATCATTTAACTTTACCATAAACCTGTGATTGAGTCTGAATTTATCATTATGAAGTATCATATTTGGCAAATACATCACTTCCTAAATCAT
>JANHAO010005888.1:0-22326 GCA_026873985.1 Saraca asoca | reverse complement strand
TTGGTCAAAGCATAACCTTCCATATAAAAGATATCCCTCAATCTCAAGTCAAAAGATCAGTCATGCGATCACCACTGGAGATTAATTGTTGACATAGCTCCATACAATATCTCCATACGGGTCAGACAAGATCGTGATTGCTAGTTATATTTCTCCAAACTAACTAGGTCATATCTACGTATGTGTTCAGATATAACTCACTTATATCTCAACTTATAAGGTCAGTTGCTCAACATATGAGAAACACCCCAGCATCTAGTCTCAACAGATCTAATAATGCCCAGTTATCATATCTTGAGCAGTGTCATTTTGGTACAAAAGTTTATATCATTAACAATCACCTTCATAATCCCATAACCTCTTATAGGATTGATTGAATGAATTAACTTCTTCCCATGGACTTCATCTTAAGTATGCAATGCATAATAAATGTAATATAAGATGAATATACAACCTTTAATATCCAAATCCACAGAATATATAGTCATAGATGTAATAGAGTCCAATCAAATTGGCCTAGGGCACCTATCTCAGACTAACAAGGATAACATGTAGTAGCTTATGATATGTGATATTATTCTTATTATTTTGATGTTGTTTTGATCTATTATATTTTTATTTTATACTGCTAAATCTAATCTAGAACTCAGAGATTTTTTTAAGTATTTTTTTTATAGGTATTTGATTTGAAAATTTGAGGTAAAATGAGTGTTAAATCTATTACTATTGATAATTATATCATTTTCATAGCATTTCTGGTCTAAAATTGCATAAAAACTAATTTTAGACTCTCTGAATCGATTCCAGAACCGATTCACCAAGATTTCAAAAGTTTTGGCGAAGCTTCAAATTTTTAGAAATTTGAAATATATAACATAAATCGATTTGGTAATCGATTCAAGCCTACCTAAATCAATTCCATAATCAATTCAGGATCTGAAACATAGATTTTTTTAATTATTTCATGCAACAACATCCAAATCACTTTTTAGCATATTTTTTTTAATTAAATGAACAATAATTTCAGAGGGAGTATGAAATTAAGATCAAAAAATAAACAGTTGGTATCAATGAATAAAAAGGGAGAAGAAGCTATCTTGTTATATGCTTATTCTATATGTTCTAACTTTTCTTTCTTAAGGCCCCATTTCTTTTTGAGATGCCAAAAAGGGGAGAAGAAGCTAAAGCTTGATTTAGATGAATTTAAAAATAAATAAATATTCTGAAAAAGGAGAAAGAGCATAAGAGATGATATATAAAAGAGGGAGACCATAATTTTTTTTTAACTGATTTTTTTTATAAACTTTGATTCTCATATAAAATTATTTGTTACCATCAAAAAAGGGAAGATTGTTAGCCTAGCTAGCTATACTGTCTTCTATTTTGATGTTGAAAACAATTTAAATTAATATCATATTTTGATTATGAGCTTAATATTTATTAAGTGTGTACAGGTTCAAAGTTCATCAAAAAATTGCTCAAGAGATTCTACATTAGATCTAGGACTTTATTTAATTTTATAGGATCTTTTGTAAGTGAATTCAAATTAAATTTGATTCAAGCAATTTTCTAATATAGTGAGGTAATATAAGTCATTTGAAGAGAACCAAAATCAAATATTTTTCAAACAAAGTGTTTAAATGATTTTTCACAAGTGCAAATTTTATAAAAACTAGTTTTTACTGTGTGAATTAATTCTAAATTGATTTTGAATCAATTCATAAACAAAAGAGTTGAAAAATATCTTATTGAGGTTAGGATTTTATCCTGAATTGATTCAAGAATCGATTCAAGACCTGATTTATCAGTTGTAACCACTCTGAATCGATTCAAGAATCAATTCACAAACTAAAAGTTAGTTATGCTGTTACAGTCAGTTATAACTATTAGAAAACCCCTAACCTCCTTTAGTTTTTTAACAAATTTCATAATTTTTCCTCCTCTTCAAGTGTGAAAATCTTTGAGAAAACTGAGTTTACATTTATTCTCTTCTTCCTCACAAGTTTCCTCAATCCAATTGCTCTTGAATCAAAGCTATTAAATAATTCACATTGGATAATTGAGATTTACATCTCAATTTTGGCATTGTATTCTAAAACTTTTCATATTGATTTTTTTTTTTTAAGATTTCTAAGGTGTTAAAAATCTTGTTTAGGTTTGCAAGAGCTTGTTTAATTCTTATGTGTTTAAGTTTGTAAGAAGAGCCTATAAAATCTTGTAGGTTAGCAAGAAGCCTGTTAAGTTTTATGTTATAAATTGGCTGTTTAGGAGCTTGATTTATCCTGATGTTTTATTAATAGAAGTGGTGATCTAGTTAAGGATTATCTAGTGGAGTAAACTTGAATTATGGTTTCAATTCAAGTTAAACCACTTAAAAAATTCTGGCATCCTAATTATTTTATCTTGCTACACTATTTTTTTTTTGGTTTTTTTGCAATTCTGATATTTTTCAATTACTGCATTCTATTCTACATTAAATTCTGATATCACTGTATTGTTGTTTCAATTCTTTTTACAATTCATCTTAATCTATAAAGAATTCTGCTACAACAATTATTATTAATCAACTTTCATTTGATTTAACAAAGAAACCAATTAAGTTGTAAAACACATTAAAGAATCCAATATAGATCAAATGATCTAAAAGGCAAGATCCAATTTTTGTGGGACCTGACAACTTTAGAACTTGTCTTGAACTTTTTTAAGATTACATTGGCACATGCATGCATGAATATGATTAAGGAATTCTTTGATGGAGCCACTTTTGCCCTTCTAACTAACCTTACAATGTACCATTGTTGAGCTTTTTTGAGCTTAATTGACCTTTTTCTTATTAAGTAGCCCATTAGAAAGTCAAGCCTTGAATGTCTTTACCTTTCCCTAACCTTGGGCATTAGTAGAGCATTTAATTCATTAATGGAATGGGTTCTTAAACAAGTGTGGGGGTATGCTAATTATTTGGTGAAAAAGCAATTGTGTTTCACTTCAATTGTCAAGAAATGAAAAGAAGAACTAGATGAAAAAAAAAGGACCAGGTGAAAAGAGGTCAATGCAATTCAAGAGAAAGGAAAATTTTGTATCAATTCTCCTGTTAATTGTGAAACTTGCTTCTATTACTTATTGGTTCCCAATTTGATTCTCTTAGTTCTCTGTTTTAATGCCAATTATTACTTTGGATGATTGATTAAGATGGCCAGTTAATTAATTGTTCATTGTAAATTACTGCTAGTTGAATTTCTTTAAACATTGTTATCATTTATAGATGTTTGGTTTAAGTAGCAATAGGGTTTTAATTTGTTGCTAAGGTGGTCAATTATCCTACAGAATTAGGGGTAATTAATTTATTTTCTGCTTGAGTAAATTGATTAATTAGTCTTGGTATTTTCAAATCTTAATGGTATTAGTGAATTAGTTAAGGTGTTAAGCTTCAATCGATTTAACAATAAGTACTAATCAAGTGTTGAGCTTAGTTAACCAATTTAGAAAGAAATTAGAAAGAATTGATTAGGAGTTGGGCTTAACTAAATTCTTGGCTAAGTAGTTAAAAAGGAAATGAAATATTGGTGTCAATGATCATTCAATGAATTGATTATAAGAGTCCCTTGAATTGAAATTTTTTTCGTTTAATTTCCTCTTTGTCTTCAATTCTGTTCACTTATGTTTATTATTGTTTGTTTAATTCCTATTTCCAATTAGTTAATATCTAAACCCCCCCTCATTTTCTACTGTTGACACATTGAAGGTAATCTTTGGTCTCTGTGGTTCAACCTGAACTCACCATTATTATAAGTAATTTAGTTTACCTTTATCTTTGTCAATCTCAACAGCCATCAACCGTTGTTTATAGTAAGTAGTTGAAGAATAGACACCAAATATTTGTTTTTAGAAAAATGGGTATTTAGAAAAAAAAACACATTGATTTTTTATTCAAAATTGACATCTAAATTCTCAATGACATCAATTTTTTAACAAAAATCGGCATCTAAGTACATTTATATATTAGAATATCACCATTTTTTTAAATAGATTTATGTATTACAAATTAATATATTAGATATCCCTATTTTTTTAACTAATTATTTTACCTATTTTTATTAACGAAAAAATTTATTCTCTAACCATTAGACTATAGAATACTTCATGAATTTAATAATATTAAATTAGATAAAATAATTCAAGAATTTAAGCATTAATTTAATGAACAAAAATAATTATCGTTTGAGCAATTTATTTATAAAAATTGTAATATATTATCTAAGAAAACAAAATGGACAAAAATGAATTCAAAATAAATGAGACATATTGGCATTTCCTGTGCTTTAAAAAATGACTAGTTAGTTAAAAGATGTCGATTTTTAATAAAAATCGACGTCTAAAGTCTCAACGACGTCGATATTTAATGGAAACCAACTAAAGTATCTATTGATTTTAAAATAAACGAGACACATTGGTGGGAATATGAAAATAAAGACATAGAAGTTTTTGCGCATCTGACTATCACTCTCGCTCTCTTCTAGCTTTGATATTATAACTCTTTCCCTCTTCATCTCAAGCAATTCAAAGGCACTCTTACTCTTATTTTCACTCTCAATCTCTTACCGACTACAAAAGCCTAGCTTACTCTCACTTTCCCTCTCTTGGTGGTTTAAACTGATATTCATCATCTTGTTTTCTCCCTATTTCTAGGTAACAACTGTTTTTCTTCTTGAATTTTATGAATAATTGATAATGCATGGATAAGAGAAATTGTGTCCTGATTATGTTGAGTTATGTGCCCTAGTTGTTTGTCAATTTTAGATTATAATAATATACGTATGTAGAAAATTAAGTGCATATTCGAATCATAATTTTGTAGTTTAAATGCCGATTTGAATCAGCTTGATCAAATTTACAATAATACTTTAAAACAAATTGAAATATTCTAAAATTATTTGTTGACTTGTGCATTTGTTGAAATTTAGATTGGCTAGTCATGGATCGTAAATGGATGTCTACTGATCAGTTAAGTGAAGAATATGCAAATACAGTTGAGAAGTTTATTAGATTTGTCATTGATCAAACTGCTGTAAATAGTAATAAGTTGATTACGTGTTCTCATGTGAGATGTTATTGTGTTAAAAGAATGAAAGATGAGAAAGTAAAAGATCATTTTATGGCATTGATAAAAAGTATAGATGATGGATATGCCACTGTGAAAGTGAATTGTCTAGTAGTTATCAAGACAAGGGGTACCAAAACAATGAAATTAATGTGGGTTTACATGATCAATTGGAGGATATGGTGCATGATGATGTTGAAGACAATTTTATTAAGTGGCCGCATATTCTTGAAAACTTGTTAAGTGATGCAAAAAAGCCTTTATATCTAGGTTGCACTAAATTGTCAGGATTGTTCAACTTGAAGGCAAGGAATGGGCGGAGTAACAAAAGTTTTACGGCCTTACTTGAAGTATTGAAAGAGATGCTTCTAAAAGGTAATGAACTTCTAGATAGTATTTACGAGGTCAAGAAAATGTTATGCCCTATGGGTATAGAGTATAAAAAGATGTATGCATGCCTTAATGATTGTATATTATAGCAAAAGAAGTACAAATGCTTACATAAGTGTCCAAAATGTGGGGCCTGAAGTTACAAATTGAAAAAGAATAATGTCGTGAAAAATAAAGGTCTCCAGCTAAGGTGTTATTGTATCTTCCAATAATATCAAGGTTTAAACGGATATTTGGTAATGCAAAAGATGTCAAGAACTTAATATAGCATGCGAACCAAATGATTGTTGATGACAAGATTTGACATTCAACTAATTCTCCTTAATAGAAAACACTTGATTCATTGTTCCCTATATTTGGTAGTGAAGCAAGAAACCTTAGGCTTAAAATTTGTATAAATGGAATGAACCCTTATGGTGACCTGAGCAACAAACATAGCATATGGCCTATTCTATTGGTGATTTACAATCTACCTCCTTGGTTATGTATGAAGTGTAAGTATAAAATGTTGTCATTGATGATCTCAAGCCCCAAACAACTAGGAAATAATATAGATGTCTTTTTGGCACCACTTATTAAAAACTTAAGGATGATATGGGATGAAGGTGTATCGGTATTTGATGCACATCATCCAAGAGTCTTTTTGATTGCATGCCTTGCTTTTTAACACAATAAATGACTTCTCAACCTACAAAAACTTGTCTAGATGCAATGTCAAAGGGCATAAAGCATTCCCTATGTGTTAGAATGATGCATATTCTTGTCAACTTAAGCATAGAAAAAAGATAGTGTATCTCGCTCACCAAAGATTTCTTCATCAGTCCCACCGTAATGTAAGTAAAGAAAGGCTTTCAATGAGTCACCAGAGAAGGGAAAAGCTCCAATAACATTAATTGGGGACTAGGTTTATGAATGAGTGAACAATATTGATGTCATTTTTGGTAAAACTTATACACCTGCTAGTGACAAGATTTCATGGAAAAACATGTCCATATTCTTTGATCTTTCATATTGGCAAATCTTGTTCGTGAGACACAATTTTGATGTGATGCATGTGAAGAAAATATTCGTAATAGTTTCATTGGAACTCTTTTGAACATACTAGGTAAGGCCAATGACAAAGTCAAAGCCTAACTAAACTTAGTTGAAATGGCAATACGAAAGGAATTAGCACCAAAGAAAAAAGGCTAATGTACATATTTGCCTCCACGTGTCATATTATGTATAGAAAGGTGAAAACAAGTTTTTGTTAGTGCCTACATAGTGCTAAGGTGCCACAGGGGTATTCTTCAAACATAAGAAGCCTTATTTCAATGAAAGAATTGAAATTAGTCAGTTTGAAATTTCATAATTGTCATGTTTTGATGTAACAATTGTTACTAGTGACTATGCGATCAATATTGCCTAAACATGTGAGACACATAGTTACTAGACTTTGATTTTTCTTTAATGCAATATATAATAAGGTCATTGATCCTAAGAAATTGGATGACTTGCAAAGAGAAGTTGTTGTTATACTGTGTCAACTTGAGATATATTTTGCACCTTCCTTTTTTGACATCATGGTGCATCTAGTTGTTCATTTAGTGAGAGAAATAAAACTCTGTGAACCAATTTATTTCATATGGATGTACTCATTTAAGCGATGAATAAAAATCCTAAAAGGGTATGTGAGGAATCGACATCAATATGAAGAATGTATTCTTGGAGGTTATATAGCTAAAGAGGTTGTTAAGTTCTGCAGTGAATACTTATCAAATGCAGAAGCTATCAGAGTTCCCAAGTCTCATCACAAGGAAAAATTGCTAGTAAGGGTACACTAATGACCCAAGTGGTGAGCATCACTCGTGAAATATGTTTATAAGCACACCTTTATGTTTTGCATAATAGTGAAGAAGTAGAGCCTTACTTGGATGAGCATGTGATGTATACAAGAGAGTAGAATCATGGAAAGAAAGAACAATGAATACAAGCTAAACACAATCACTCCTTTATCACTTGGTTCCAAAATTGAGTTCAGTTTTGGATACTACAAACATCAAATGGTGTTTCTAATACTATAAGATGGTTAGCCCACGGGCCTCACATGGAAGCCTTATTTTACCATGGATATGGCATCAATAGGTATTCTTTCTACACAAAGAGACAAGATGATATGAGTACTATGCAAAACAGTGGGGTTACTTTGGTGGCTCAGTCAATGCATGTTTCTAGTTCCAAAGATAAAAATCTTGTACATGCAAATATGTCATATTTTGAAGACATATG
This sequence comes from Saraca asoca, assembly GCA_026873985.1. NCBI lineage: Eukaryota > Viridiplantae > Streptophyta > Magnoliopsida > Fabales > Fabaceae > Saraca > Saraca asoca. The sequence continues at coordinate 14,570 of JANHAO010005888.1, read as the reverse complement.
AAAGCTTGACTACATCAAATTCAAGAAATTTGTGTTTTAATATAAATAGGTTAAGAATAATAATGGCATCTGAGTCGATAAGTTAGGGTTCACTATAGTGGATCTTAAATTCTCAATAGGGGGAGTCATAAGGGTGAACAGTTCATAATGGCATCCCAAGCAAAATAGATTTTTTATATCACAGACCCGACTAATAAGAAGTGGTCTGTAGTTCTTCAAAGGAAGAGATAGATTGTTAATGATGGGGATGAAGAAGAGATAAATGATAATCTTGAAGAGACCCTTCAAAAGGGATATGGGTTGAAGATCCTTTTAAAGAAAAAAATAAGGAAAAGTTAAAGGTAATTAATTGTATTTATTAGCATATATATATATATAGATAAATTTAAGTTTAAATACTTATACTTGATATATTATATGTTTATCATATATAAGTAACTAACTATATAATTTTTAGTTTAGATGCTTAATTATACTTGATTATGTGTTTGTTAAAATTAAGATGGCTTGATAATAAAATTATTTGATTTTAGTGAAGTAAAAACTGCCTTTAATTTTTAGAGTGATTAGAATTCAGCTGAGCACTAATCACATGAAGCCTATTGAATTAGGTGATCTTATTTTTGCTAAAACTACCCCTATTAGTATTGGCAAAACTATTCAAGTTTTCAATTTTCCAATTTTTTCCTCATTATTTTTTTTATGTAAATGATAGGTCAATAATTTAGTAAAGTTTTTTTTTTTTTTACACATACTCTGAATTCTAAGCAAATTTGAGAAGTGCAACTTTGGAAGAATACTTCAAAGTCAAAGGGCAAAATTTTGGTATCATGTTCTAGACTTAATCTTGTATGCAATTCCTATACTAGAGCATGCAAAAGTTGCTAGTGAAAGACTCAAGACGTATACTAAGTTTTGAAATATACAATTACGGCATGCAATTAGATACATTTAGGATTTCTACAAATTTCTTCTTAGTAATTGTGTTTACTGTGTATATATGTAGACAACTACATATAATTTTTAGTTTAAATGCCTATTACACGATATATTATGTGTTTATTGTATATGTGTCTATTTTTATCTAAATTGTATATATAAAAATGCGACTTGCACTTATATGGATAGACACAATGACACTTGAAATATTTCTTACCTAAAACTCCTATCAATGTCAAAAGTTGTGTTATAGGAAAAGGCTTAACTGAAGGAGAAGTACAATTAAGGAAATTTAGTTAAAGACTAAGTAAAATGATTATATAAACTTGTTATTAAAATGACATGTGTTGATTTTAATTTAGTTTTGTAATGTCTTAAATTTTTTGTTGATCCAATAAAAATGTTTGAAGTTATTGAAATTAGAATTGTGTTGAGTGATTGTATATTTTGGTTTAATGGTTGTTTTTACAAATATGTAAAATAGCAGTAAGTTTTTGTAAAAATATAGTTAGCTAATAGCAGGTTTCTATCAAAAATATAGTTGCCATTAAGGTTTTTTTTTTAAGAGAAATGACGTTAATATTTTTATTAAAAACTAATGCCTTTTTATCAATTAAAGTTGTCGGCTTTTGTAAAAAAAAAAAAAAAAACCAGCATCTTTAGTCTTTTGTAGTTTTGAGAAAAGATGTCGATTTTTTAATATATCCAACATCTTTAGTAGTTAAGAAAAGACATTAATTTGTTATAAAAATCAATGTTTTAATAGAAGAAAAAATAACAGTATTTCATAAAAAAAATTGACATATAAAATTTTTTCTATATATAAAGATGTCGGTTGTATATTACAAATTGACGTCATTCCTTGCTTTATACATTGATTAAAAAATTGATGTAGATTTTTCTTACCTATTATATTATTTAAATAGACGTCAGTCTCAAAATTAATGTAAAATATATAAAATAATCAATATAAATATGTTTTTATAACAGTAATGACATATAGTATAATACTATTTATGCATCTAACATTGTTAATGGTTGGAATCCAAGGATGAGAAGTAATATTGTACCAATGTCGAGGTGCGGCGGACTACCTGTATAAATATGGCATATGCTAAGGCTGGTCACCATTGGAGGCATGAGTCACGACGATAAGTGAACAATGGAAGGCAATTGCGGAACGTTTACGAGAAGAAAGGTGATCACCGAGAGGTAAGAGCGATTGGCGCAATGCATATTATAACTTTTCGAATTGAAACTGATGATACATATCACAGTACCAAAACAAGGTCAAAGAATGAGTGATTGTAGTGGAGAAACTGTCATGCTATGCCAATATGGATATTACATGAGGCCACAAAGCCTCTAGAGAGAAGGGGAGGGCCCTTTGTAGGGTCATAACCAGTTCTGGTTGTCTTGTGCTCATTGGCAATACTTCAACTTTTTCAATCTGATGAGCAAAAACCCACTTCATATTTTTATTGTTCCACACAACACGAGAAACGATAACCACATCATTGCATAGTAGGATCTTAGCTAGCCTTGCAATATTCCTAACTAGCTAGGACAAGTTGGTTACTCAAAGATGCCTTTCTTTTCTTCCCGCATTTCAACGACCTGAAACATTAAGATCAAAGAAACAAAGTTGGATCCTCAAAGATGCCTTTCTTTTCTTCCCACATTTCAACGACTTGAAACATTAAGATCAAAGAAACGACTCCAAATAGTTCTTTCAATCACAAACTTGTACAATTTATGTTGGTACTCCAAGATAAAAATGCAAAAATAAAAAGGCAAAATAAGAGGTTGCGTGTTGTTTATCACATAGCACGAGATATATGACAAAAAGATATGCGAGGATCTATAGTTTGAAATGGGAAAAATGTCAGGTGTTTTGAGATTTATAAAGACAATGAACAATCACCTCCAAGAACTATATATTAACTTCTATGAAGAGTCATACTTATTCAAATGAAAAGTCATTAGATATGTTAAAATGCACACATTAATCAATCAATTAAGAGCTGTAAATCTTGGCCTTCAATTATTATTATATGGCGTGGTCACTGTTTAATGTTGGCCTTCAATTTATTAAACATTAATCATTAATTTAAGAAGTATAATTGATTTAAATTACTCAGTAGCAAAATAAAAATCTTTTGATAAGAATGTACAATTTTCTTTTCTTTTCATTCATAAAAACACAAGTATTGTAACCCCCAAAAAAAATAGAAGCACAACTATTTTAATTTGAACAAGCTCACTTCTAACTCATTTCCATTGTTTTATAAAATTTATTTGGTATACCCCTTAGCCAAATAAGCCACGCTCCAACCTTTTCTTCAATACAAGCATTTAGTTCAACAGAATTATTAATATGTAGATTTATACTATGAGAAAATAACTACGTGTATGAAATATAACTACATCTAGCTACAATGGAAATGTAACTTCTTGAGTAATAGTAAATTGTTATATTATTTAATTAATCACTAATTAGTATAACAAAAATTCTCATAAAATGTGATAAGTTATTTATCTGACCTTTCCTTAGGTAAGAATTTTTCATAAAAAATTTTAATTTTCATTATCAATCAAATAATTTTAAATATTTTTTTAAAAGTTCATAAAAAAATTTATTTCATATGACATTCAACTCCTTATAAAAACTTATTTTCAATATATTCATTATTGTTTTACTTTGGCAAACAATGGGGTCATATTAATTTGCATGTTCTTTGAAGCATCTCGAAGTAAAAAGAAGGCTCAAAGTGCAGTCAATGTTGAGTGGTGACAAAGATCTAACAAACTTCTTGTAATGCAAACATGGCAGGCAGGCAGGCACTCACCGAGAGGATATGTAATCAATTGCTTTAACTGCAAATGAACCCCATCTTAGGACTTTGTACCAATTCTTTTAATTGTGCATTCAACTTTTTCAAGTCTTTGTGGCAATTGATTTCGCTGCTGCATGCTTTTTAAGGTCTCATTGTTTTATCAGAGTATATTTTTTATTAAAAAAAATTATTTATTTAAGTAAAAATAAATATATATTTATATGTCTTATGATTAATCAAATAATATATGATATTATGTAATAGAAAAAATAATTTCTTCTTTTAAATAATAGATATTATTTTTTATCATATTTCTCATATAATATTAAATAAATAAAATATTTTTTATTATATTAATATTTTATAAGTATAAATAATTAAATAAAATTATTTTTATAAAAAAAATATTTTATGCCTAAACAAATCTGACAGTCAAATTCTCAAAGTAACACATATTTTTTTAGAGGATATTATGGAAGATTCTTTGAGACATACTTTAATAAAAGATCCTCGTAGGGTCCCCCATTCTTGACCGATATACGGTCTACTTTTGGAGGATATCAAAGTTCGAAAAAAATTTTCAATGTGTATATCATAAGGAAAGATTTAAGTCAACTATCTACGGCCTGGAGCCTTTACATAATGGATCATATATAATATTTTAGGTATGTCATTCTTTTGGTGTGCAGGGACAGTTCTTGTGAAAGTTTGAAGGGGCTTTAGCCCTTCAAATTAAATTGGAAAAATTGAAAAAAAATTTCCTACCCTTTTAATTTAAAAAAATTATATATATAGCCTTCCATAATAATCCTAAATAATTTGCATTTAAATCATTCTAAATTTATTTTTAATTTTGTCTATATTGATGTGGACCTTACATTCTTAGAAATAGAAATGTCTAAATGTTTATAAATGATTCAACGCGAGTTCAACGTTATCCTTTCTCTTTTATCTTAAGAAAATTTACTTATAACACTTTTCAAAACACTCAAACGTCTCACCATGACTGAATCAAGTACCACCCCTAGTTACCTCCTATATTATGCAATTGGGTGGCGTGAGGTGTAGCAAAACAGGAGAACACTCTGCAAAACTGCTTGCCAGGAGAAGCAAACAACAATACCAATAGAGTCAACAGGAAGAAGAACCTTCTTAGAATACAGAGGTGTTTAGTTTAAAGAAGCTTTTTCAGATTCCGATGAATATTTAAGAAAATTTTAGATTATTATATTTAATTTAAAGTTAAAAAAATTTACTCACAAATATTTATTTTTAAAAAAAATGTTTTTGACAGTTTCTTATTTTATTTGTTAAATTTTTAATAAAAATATTTTTTAATAATATTTTTAAAAATAATTAAATAAATTAAAATATAATATTTTAATAATTTTTAATTAAATCAAATATAATAATATAATATTTTTAAGAATTTAAGATTTTTAGGAATATAGGATTCGGTAAATAAAACGTTATTGAGAAGTAACTGAATACCTAAATAAAGCATCCCTTATCGTGATTAGCAAAAGCCCACTGCAAGACTTCTGTTGGCGCCAACATCAGACTGTTGCATCAGATTGAAATTCCAATGTTAGCCCTAATGGCTTAAGTTAAAAGGAGCTCTTGAAAATTTGTTAAGTAGATTTAGTTCTAGAGATTCACTTCTTCTGGATACCAAGGCATAATAAAGTGCTTATTTCACATTTCGTTGACAATACGGGTTTAAGTACATAATAAAGTGCTTATTTCACGTTGCATTGAAAATATGGGCTTAAGTGGCCTATATTCTAATTCATTTTTTACTGATTGAATGTTAAAATAAGATATTCATTTAATCATGGATCTTAGGTTATTTTATTTTGTGATTTATGCAAGTTAACTCGACAATTCTAGGAAACGATTTGTTTATTTTTTGAAACATATTTTTTAAATATATATATATATATTTTAATAAAAATTAAATGAGTTAAAATACAATTTTTAATATGATTTTATAAAAAAAAATGGTGCTATATATGACATTTTAATTATTGATAATGAATTTCGATTTTACCAAATTCAGTCAATCTGAAAGATTCTTGCGAACCCAAACTACAATCCTATCTGGTTGTGCGAATGTTAACAAATACAGCAAACAACAGAAAACGGACAAAGAACAAGATAAACACAGTAAGATTTTTAATGTGATTCAGTCAAAATCAGGCAACATCGATCCTTAAGTCCATGATATCATTGTATTACTTATGGAGAAATTTCAGCAGAGTTTTGATATAGTATTTTAGCTTCAAATCTTGGATCCTCTTCTATAGAGAGGTCCTTCGTCTTATTTATAGAATAGAGAAGGTTATAAGTGTAATTGTATAGTTTATATTGCTCTTACATCAAATAATAAATGTAAATGACATGTGCAGCTCCTGCAAATTAGCTTCTGTAAATTGCCAGCTGTCTTTGGTAGAATGCTTTCTACAGATGGGCCCATAACTGCTCCTTGTAGGTTGGTCCTACGTACCAAGTCTGAGAGGATTGCTGCTTCAGGACTTTCCTCAATGAGCCCTTTGTTGAGTGAGGTGAAATGTCCGCGAGATAGGACTCTCAATCGCTGCTGGTCTTCGGTCAACGAGAATGATCTTCGCAAGCTCATCTTTAGCAATGCAAGCTCACATATAACGAGCTGTCAGCTATGTAAGTCAGGTATCGTCCCTTAGCAAGCTAGAACTTCTGTCTTGTTTTATATTCGCATGTACAATGGTCCAGTGAGCTTGACTTTTTTTTATTTGTATTTGGTTTATTGTCGAGTCTTTACTAGCCTATCTCACAGAATCGAAGAGCGCACATAATATTTATTAAAGATAAAATATATTTTATTGTTTTTATTTTTATCAAAATATTTTTTTTTTAAGTAATATTATTTCTTAATTTTATATTTTCTATATAAATGGATTAATTCATGAATTAATCTGATTAATTCTAAGATTGAATTAGATATCAGAAAAATAAATCTAATTAAATACAAATTTAAATGAATCAATCCGTACTGCTCAATAATTCGTATAGGCAACACGACCTTGATTGGAGTCGTCCATCTTTCTGGTACTAATTTCACGAGTGCTTTTAGAATTAACTGGGACAGTTGAGAACTAAAAAAAAACTTAAGATTGATTTTTAGTATGAGGCCTTCTTGTTTTGGCAATAAGACCAACACTTGTCTTTAGCTGCGCACGGGCAACCAGCAGGATATTTATTGTGCTAACCTAAATCCCAAATGATGGAGATGATGACCTTTTGTGTTAAGAGTCCTAATTCTAAATCTTTCCTAACAACCTACTTGCGATGCTGTGTCTCCACCTAATGATGATTAAGGCTCTAATTGTCTACTACGCATATTTCTAATCCTCTCAGGCTTGCATGTTTGGCATGGCAGTCAACTGGCAAAATTCAAGGTAAAAATCTTATTATAAATAGAAATATAATTAGCAATTACTCCAACCAATCAAGAGCCTAGTTTATTGAACTAAAAATTGAATTAAATTTTGAGAGTCTCGCAATCTGGTTCAATATAAAAAATTTAATTAATTTAAGATAATTGTTAAATCAAATTTTATAACTTAAAAGGGATAATCATGAGTTATCTTAATAATTGATACTTCATATATTATAATTAAATTGTAAATTTAATCAAGGTATGACCTTAATACTCCCAATGTATATGTTCGTCTGGCTGTCACATGAGATAAGAATACAGTCTCTCTTGAAAAGCAAGTGGTGGGGTATAACCCTAAGTCCATTGTTGCAGTGAGATGCAAGTTGGGTGCCACAGACTTTGATAACCTTTGGAAGACAATTATATCGGCACAAACTTAGGAGCACGCAGGAAAGTGCCTACTCCTTCCTATAGTTCCTACTACTTGGCTTCTCCCCTTGACCAATGAGGGTCCAAGAGGGAAGAAAGTATAGTGAGCTCCAAATTGGTCTTTCAGAATATGACTGGAATTCACAAGTGCTGTCACGGAAAGTCCTCACTGTCTCTTTCAACCCGCAACTTAACCCGGCCTAATCTCTCTCATTCCACTTTTACTTTCACTGTTCTTTTTTTTTTTTTTCAATTAATGATCAAATTTGTTCATGAAGAGTAGATGTGCCATTAAATTAATTTTGAATTTTATATTGATATCAAATTAATCTAATTCTATTTAAATTATCAAATTAGTCCTAACATTAATATTTCTATTTATTTTTCTAGATCCATAATTTTAAATGATTAAATTCATTCTTAAAAATATCAAGTTAGCCTTAAACTTTAAATAATCATCAATTTAGATATTTTATTAGTTTTTCTATTAGCAAATTTGTATGGTGTTTAATTCTATCAAAATTAATTCTAAATTAGACAATAAAAAAATATTGAGTTAAAAAATTAATATTTCTTCAATTTTAAAATATTTTTAAACTTCTCAAATTTCTTAGACCTTTCTTCTTCAGGAAAATTCCTAAAACTTTCCCTAGCCTCTCTTTCTCCTTTTGGCTTCTTCTTCGTGAATTTCATTTTTCCTCCACTGCACCATCAGAATAAAATGCAACGATATTTTATAGAGATTGCACAAAATCGAGAAGCTATGATATAAAAAAAATTACAAAAACTCTATAACAAACACATTTACTAGAGATTATTTTGGAAAGAAACTGTTCAAAATATGTTCTTAAATTTGACATTTAAAATCTATTGTTGAATCTTGATATCTCTTTGATTTCATTTTATTTGTATTTTTTCATCTTTTTAAAATTTTGAAAAAGAAAATTCTAATTAGTTTAAAATTAAATTCTTTGATATCTTGTTGATATCAAAATTTAAAATGTCAATATTGAAAATATAATGAATTATAAATTAATTAAAAATCAAAATTTTCAAAAACATAGAAACTAAATATGAAATAATTTGAAAATTAAAAATTTATTTGGTAGAGTATATTTTATATTGTGATTTTAGGTTCATATTAAGTATGTAATTTATAGTTTATATTTCAAATATATGTAATTTATAGTTTATAATTTAAGTATGATGTAGTTTATGGTTTATAATTTAAATATATGTAATTATAATTTACAAGTATATATATAAATACAAATACATATTATAATTTAAATATGTATTTAAGTGTGTAATTTATAGTTTATGATTTAAATATACATAATTAATATAAATATATAATTATGTGTTTGTATTTATAATTTAAATCTTAAAAAGAAAAGGTTTTGGAGCAGATTGACAACTTATATTTTCTTTAATATAACATATTTTCTTTTCAAAACTTACAGTAAACACTATATTAACTTTAAACTTTAATATATTTTATAAATTGGAACAATTGAAATGATAATCATTATAAATATTAAGTTATTTAAAACCTTATATTTTAAATCAGATAATATATGGAACTATTTTATGTTGTAATATTTATATTATGTTAATGTTAAACATTTATAAAGACAACAATTCTTTAAATTTATTCCTGAAAAATTTGCTTAACACTAGATTACTTCTTCATTTTACTCTGACATCAATTGAATCCTTACTAATTAAAGAATTTAATTGATATTAAGATAAAATTAAAAATTAATTAGATACCGAGCTAATCTTTAAAAAAGTGAATTTCTCTGTTTACTCGTTTCTTGTTTCCATGAATTGTCAACAGGAGTTGTTTACACTTTACATTACCCAACGTGGTTGCATTCCACCCAATTGAATCTGCATTCCCTCAATTTTTCTAAAAAATTGCCAATGTTTATAGAGGAAGACTCGGAGTTTTTTATATTTAAACTATAAGTTCTATAAAAAAAAAAAAACTGTGAATACTCTGTACAACTTCACGTATTTATTCCTTATTCCATCAAATTAACTCGTAAACATCTTGATTGATTTTTTTTTTTTGGCGAATTCAATTTGTATCCTCTCAATTATCCAATCACATAGGTGGCACTAATTGAATTTGATTTCCATCCTTTCAATTTTTATGAAAAAAAAATTGACAGTGTTAATTTTTAAAAATAAAATATACATAAAATTTTTATATTTAAACAGTGGATTTTATTAAAAAAAATTATGTTTTTCTTATATAACTTTATGTGCTTATTTCTCTAAAAGAAAATAACGGTATCAATTTTCTAAAAAAATTTGAGTGGATGCAAAATTCCAAACCCATGGAATTAGCTTGTAAACAACTTGATTGATATATAATTTTTTTATTAGCCATGTCATCTATACTCAGTTTGATTGTTATAAACAATTTTTTACCGTATTTTCATGTAAAGTGGTTTTTGCACTGAATAAAAGTCAAACCTACATATAATAAGTACATGCATGTGTAATCCATTTCAGATTTGTCTATGGACAGCCTATCAACGTGGGTTTTGTTAGAATAATTTTATGGATTAACATAAATTATGTTTTTATATCAAAATTCAGATTTAATATTTAAGTTAATTATGAGTGTTTTGTTTAATAGCCGAATTATATATATATGATCCATAATATTTAATGAACTGCATCTATGGTACGTAGACTGAGTTTACTGGGTCATTGTATTAGGTTAACTGTTGATGGGTAGGTTAACCCAATAACCCATTAGGGTTACATATGGAGAGTCCATGATCTCTGCTATAATATGCGTGTTATTGCCCATTGAGTAACATGCTTTATTTTTCATCAATATTATAGTCAAGAGAGCAGTTTACTTCCATACTCAGGAAATTGATTCCAGACTATTAGAAACATAGATTCTACAAGCCTTCCAGATAATTCTAAACTTTAATTACTGATACATGCTATAGTTCGCCTACAAATCTTGCATTTATTGTTTAGTAGAATTTCTTTTGAGATTATGAAATTAGGTTTTTCATTTGTTAATTGGTTCCGTTAAGAATTCATCAATTGATATTGCAACTTTGTGTGACTAAATTATCGTGGTTAGAAGCATTTAATCTTAATTTTCATTTGGTTTATCTGGATAAATTATCTTATCGACAAATCATAACATGAAGACTTGCTGTCTCGGAACTGTACTCATTGCTTAAATAACAACAAACATCAAATCAAATGGAAAGTCTAATAAGAGATCCTAAGTTCTAACTATGCTTCATATCATCCACGTTAGCTTTATCCTTTCTGTGATTCGGTGCGAGATTTGAAATATTGGACAAGAGTGCACGTTTGGAATGTCAATCCCATGCTTCATTGGTTTGAGTTAATCTAGAAATCCATTTTACCCATAGAATCGATTTGAAACCACGTGAACCAGTAAAAAATTAACAGGCCAATTTTTAATTGTAGATAAATTATTTTATTATTTTCTATAATTTCATTCTGTTTGTAATTAAATATTTATAATCTAAAAAAATTTAAATTTAATTCTTATATTTATTTTTTATTTTAAATAGATATTTTATGTCAATTTTTTATTAGATTTTATCACTCAGCAATCTGTACATATGAACAGTGATCTTTGGATTTGATTTAACATTTATTGATATAGAGTTTTCATATTATTTCTATTTATATTTAACTTGTAAATAATTTAAAAAAAATTATGATATTTTATGAATATATTTCATTTGTAGAAGAAAAGGACGATTATTTTATCTTTTATTTCATAAATTGCTAATGAAATTTTGTTTATGTAAACTAATTATTAACAAAATTTAACAAAAAAAATAATATAAAATATATAATTAGAAATAAAAAATAAATATAAGAATGCCATTTAAAAATTTTAAACAATAAAGATCTAAGTAAAAATTGAATAAAACTATATAGAGGGGTTGAGTAATATATTTTTTATTTTTTCTTTTATATTTCTTTTTCTTAGTTGATCTAATAAGCTTATATAATAAAAAATAAATTTAACATCTAATTAACTAAAAAATTACTAATTTATCTCATTGCTTTGGGTCTTTTATTTTTTCATGAATTATGAGCTCATATTTAAAATCTTATAATAAAGAAATTTCTCTATTTTCTTATTGTTATAAGTTTAAATGTGACATGATAATTTAGTAAAATTAATTTTAGAAAAAAAATACAATGGCCTCCCTTAAGGTATGAAAATTATAATCATCTCTTCTCTAATTTGAAAACCTACACTAACTTCTTCTTTAATTATAAAATATGTTACATATAAATTTATATTAAATTTTTCCATTAATTTTTTGTTGAAATAGACATTTCCCTTAATCAATGATATTATTTAAATAATTAATATTTAAAAAATTATGTTCATGTATAAAAAATTAATAAAAAAATAGAATTGGTATTAAAATACTAAAAAAATTCCTACTCATTTCACAAATAAATAAAAAGAATTTCACATTTAATAAATGAACAAAAAAATCAAAGACAAATTTAAAAATTTGTGTGCCAGCCAAAAAAAAAATATACACTAAATATGATAAATAAAACACAATAAATCAAGAAAAAAAATAAATTAGAGAATTATAATCTCACCTTAACTTTTAATTTCCTTTGATAAAAATTGATTTTCTCCTTCAGATTTTAATGCTGAGAGAGAGAGAGAGGAGCATATATTTTATGTTGATTCTAATTAGTTTGACATAAAAGTTGCAATTATTTTAGGATAAAGTTGTAATTAGATATTATTTGATTTACAAATTTTACTTTTCACTTAAATATCAATATTTAAGGAATATATTATTATAGTCCTATCAAAATATATTTAATTAAAATAAAGTATATTATTTCGAACTAAAAGGAAGGTTAATGTGATTTTTGTATACTTTGCAATAGATCAATTTTTTTTATCAATTTTATTAAATATACAACTAATACATTTTTAAATTTGTCTCTTAGTTTTAGATTGATTTATGCGGATCAAGAATAATTAAAAGACAGTTAATTTGAAATAAAAAATAGCAAATAATTATTTTTTTCTATGAATAAAAAACAGCAACAAGTATCACATAACACAGACACTTGTTCGTATATGAATATGCAAATGCGCAATCTATATGTCGACTCGAGTCTTGATTGACTGAAAAGGAAAAATAAATAAAATAGAATATCAGGTAATCTAAAGAATGAAAAGCAGGGGATAATATCTGAAAAATGAGGAAGTTAAGAGATATATGTTGCAGAATTAAAAAGAAGAATTTTGACTTTGCACTTTAGGCTGTGATAACTAAGATGTTGGAGGGAATAAAGCTGCAACTCGGGAACACGAGAGCATGGGATTGATGAGTCCTGTTCCAGATCCTGATCCGCTGACAATTTATTAACCTCTTGTTAGAATAATAAAAACAAATTAATTCATTTCATATGTAAAATTATTTATAAATAAAATTTTAAATAAATTAGAGTTTAACTTTTTTTTTTTTTTTTACGTAGAAGAGATGTTAAAAAATCAATTTTGGGTTTGAAAAGTTTAGAAAAATAAAATAAAAAAGATCTTACTTTTCATTCGAATGTGGAAACTACCATATTATTTCCTCCCTTCATAATTTTTCTTTTACGTTACATTTAATTGGATAAAATAAAATAAAATAAAATTAGAATGAAAATAAGAGTGGAAATGAAATAGAATAACAATTATATAATTATATTTGTTATGTTTAAGAATGAAATAGCTATTTCATTCCATTTTTTATATTTGATATAGTAAATACTATAGGAATAAAATTAAAAAACAATTAATTATAATAATACTTTTATAATAAAAATAATAAAATATTTATGTAAAAGCAATAATAAGCATACAAAATTTCATTTCATCAAATTATATAGTATTTTATTTCAATTTTTTTTATTCTTCAAATGACTTCTTTTAATAATTTTGATTTTTCTTATATATTAATAAATTCTAATTCAATAATTTTTATTTTATATTAAATAATTTTATATAATAAATAACATTTATTTTATAAATAATATAAAATATGTCATCAGGAATTGATATTTCCATTTTTTCTATCAAACAAGTTTTTTTATCCATTTATATTCTATTCTATCAAACCTAATGTGTGTGTGTGTGTGTCTATATATATATATATATATATATATATATATATATATATATGTATGAAGTTAACAGCATAGATTACAATCATTTTCTTCAATTACTCATATTCATATTTTAAGAAAGAAAATCAAAGAACTTTAGTTCATTGCACTTTACTTTTTTTAAAAAAATATATATAAATTACCTCTCTTAACTTTGATGTGGTTAAATTTCATTTCTTTTAACTCTAAAATCTTGGAATTAAGGTCCTAAAATTATAATGATCTTGAAAATAATACCCACAATCCAATTTAATAAAAGAATTTGTCAATCACATGACTTACACATGATATAGCTTACATGCTTAATTTTCTAATTGATGGTTAGATTTCACTCTCTTTTGACTCTAGAAATTTGAAATTATCACCCTAAAATTATAAAGTCCTTGGAAATAATACTTACCGTCCAATTCACTATAAGATTTCGTTCATCACGTAAACTACATATGATGTAGTTTACATGTTTAATTTTCTAATTAATATATTTCTAAATAATTTTCATGTCATTTTTTTTTTCATCTAACTCATCAATACACTCTCAATGTCAGTAAATAAAAAACCAAACCTCTATTTCTTTTTATCATTTTCATTTTTTTTTCCTTATTTCCTCTTTCCTTTTCGGCGTCATCTTCCCCATCTTCTAGCAGCTTCCTGTCGGGCCCGTGTGGTCACCACAAACTCCACATTGGTATGATATTGTCCGCTTTGGGCCCAAGCCCTCACGGATTTGCTCTTGG